>JAJPUD010023078.1:0-20496 GCA_023553655.1 Myrmecobius fasciatus | reverse complement strand
GAAGGGGAGGAGGGATGGATTAAAGAAAAAAGGCAAGAACTACTCTAATTCAATCCCTAGGAAGTATCCAGGTCCTTCATAACCCCTAAAGATAACTCTGGAATACTAACAATCCCTTAGGGATGCTCTGAACCCCTTATCATCTAGAGCTACCCTGGGTCTTTCACATTCCATAGAGACATCCCTCAGTTCTTCAGTCCTGAGCCTCCCATATTCAGATGAAGGAAACAAAACCCAAACTGTCCCCAATGCCAAGAGCTACTGTTCTTTCAAGGGAAGTAGAGTGGGACAAAGAAATGAATGACCATATGTTAACTCTGAGGGGGTTTATTGTTGTTTTTTCCCATCTTATACAGGAAATACTGGAGGAAGTGGTCAGGGAGCTACACAAAGTCAAAGAGGAAATCATTGATGGTAAGGACCCCAGGCAGGTCCTACTGAATAGAAATTGGGCCTCAGGTGAATAGGCTTGATCTGTTTCCTATAAAACCATATGGCAGGGTTTGGCCCATAAATGGGAAGAACCACAGACCTTGTGAGTGGGAAGCCTTAAAACATAGAATGCTAAAAAAGAAAGGAATAACTCTTTGGGAACGGGAAAAGCGAAAATTACAGAGAAAAAATCTGGTCAATATAAAATCAGATTAGTAAACATATATATATATACACACTATATACTGTATGGTAATATATGTATTTTATATATGTGTATATATAATATGTGTGTATAGATAGATAGATAATATACAAATACATACTCCAAAAACAAATGAGACTTCAGAATCATAAAGCTGAGAGGAATGTTTGAACAGAAACCCTCATAGATGGAAGGAACTTTAGAATTAAGAAGCACAGAAGGTCAGATGTGGATCACAGAACATAGGTAACGTCATAGACCATAAGGCCTTAGAAGTAGAAGGGATGTTAAAATCATAGAATATAGAATGTCAGAGCTGGGAAAGAGCTTAGAAATTGTTGAGTTCAGCTTCCTCATTTTATAGTTGAAAAAACTAAGAAATGAAGAGACTTAAGATTTAATGAAGGAGGAGAATAGAAGCCTCATTATGGAGTTATCCTTTGCTTAGAATTCTGAATATACAGGTCAACAGAATTAGCATGAAAATGAAAGGGTCAATCAATCAATATATATTTGTTGAATCTGCTATGAGTCCAGACTGAGAGCAAGCAGAAAGCTCCTACTCCAGGTGCTTACAGTCTAGTTGAGGAAAGGTGTGCATATCAAAGAATAAGGATACCTCCTCACTGAGTTCAGTAAAGGTGAAATGAGGGGTAATGATTTTAAGTGCCAAGTGGGCCCAGAGGAAAGCAAATACTCATTTTGTGAATGAGGAAACTGAAGATCCTAATGAGGAAGTCATTTTCCCAAGGCCACATATCTCCAGAGAGTCCAGGTATCCTAGCACTTCTCTAGTCAGTGCTGGTCATTCCCTGTATCAGCATCCTTAAATCAGCCTTGGTAAGGCATATTTCAGAAGGCAAAATTGGTAGGAGCTAAAAAAATATCAGCACAATCATTATGAAACCATAGTCTATAGAAATCAGTTTGGGATACAGAGTAGACATTTAATGAATGCATATTGACTGATTGATTATAATATACCATGTAATTTTGTCTGAGTCACATCTGTCCTTGTGGAGAAAAAAAAAAAGATCAAGACTAAGAGCCAGGATGGTTGCCATTTGGAGTTATTTAGCCAAGTCCTTCACTCCATCAGTCTATAGAGCCCCATCCCTCTCCACTTTAGTGCCTGAGTAGCTGGAGAAGCAGCTTGTAGGGAGCTACATTCCTAGGGGGAAGGAGAGTGAGATGGGGGTCAGTACAATTTTGCTGTGATCTTGGTTCCCCCTTACTAGATGTGACTTTGAACAAGTCATGTAACCTCTTTGCCTCCAATTTCCTCCTCTGAAAATGGGGGAAATAATTTCCTCCCTGCCTCCCACACAAAGTAGTGGAAAAATAGATGTAAGAACTATACAAGTATGAGCTGGAAATATTTGTGGTTTGTTTGTTTGTTTGTAAGAAATGAGGAGATAGGGGCAGCTAGGTGGCGCAGTGGATAGAGCACCAGCCCTGAAGTCAGGAGGACCTGAGTTCAAATCTGGTCTCAGACACTTAACATTTCCTAGCTGCGTGACCCTGGGCAAGTCACTTAACCCCAATTGCCTCAGCAAAAAACAAAAAAAAGAAAAAAGAAATGAGGAGATAATTTGCTTAAGGTATTTAGGACTATTAGCAACATTATCACACCTACTGAAACTATGGTTTATGGAGAACTATAAAGGGATTAAGCTTAAAAAAAAAAAAAAAAGGAAGGAGTGGTTTGGAAGTTCCCTTCTCTTTTCTTCTGCAATTCCCAAGGTGGATCCCTAAAGTTCATTCAGGTCCTGGGACCCTGGGAAGAAAGACAAGGGAAGTAATGTTCATTGGCTTTGTTCAGATAGCAGACTCTGATTCAAAGAGTTAATAAGTAAAAAATAGCAGCGGAAGAGTTACATAATCCAGAGAGAAAAGAATCACTAAAAGTGAACTATTAACTCTGCTCTTCACACACCCACTATTCCTTCCCTTCTCTGTTCTGTCCCTCTTTCCCCTCCCCTAGTACCAACTGTATTAACAACAAACAAGGGGGTTGTTCTAAACCCACAGAGGTAACTGAAGCCAAGTTTGATCAGCCCAAAGTTCTCTGACACTGTGGCAGCCCTTAGGGTTCATGGAGTACAGACATTGATCTCTCTGGGTTCTGTTCAAAAATGATAACAGCTAGCATCTAAAGAGGGCCTTCTAGCCATATGATCACCTTTCTCAATTATAAAATGAAAAGGATGGACTAAATCTCTAAAACTCCTCCCAACCCTGACCTTATTATAGCTTATGATTCTGAAGTTCTTTTTAGATCTAAAATAGCTCACGTCAAGTTTGTTCAAGTTTAAGCCCTTGAAGGGCCCTGTAAGGTAAGTAGTGCCCTTATTCTATCCCCATTTTTTCATGAGGAGACTGAGTCTCAGATGATATGGTTTGCCCAAAGTCACTGAGTAAATCTGGATTCCCAGTCCAGTCTATAATCCCATCACTGAGACTCCTGGGAAAGCCTCTGCCCACTTCTGAGACAATTTCTTCCTTTGTCCCTACAGCAATCCGGCAGGAGCTGAGCCGGATCAGCACCACATAGTGATGGGTCCGCCTCGATCTGGTCCCGGGGTTTCCAGCCTGCCCCAGGACGCTAGGAAGATTGAATCATCTCATGGGGCACCAAGGTGCTCCAAGGGCACTTCTCACCCCATCCCCTAATCCCACCCCATCCTCTCCTCCTTGGTCCAGAATCCCTTTTTATTAGCAGACTCAGCACACAGTGAAGCTTTGCTGTCTGAGATTCACTTCATTTAAAAAGTCTTAACCTAAAAGGAAAAAAAAAAATTAAAAAAAAAAAAAAGGATCTGAAATTCCTGGATTTTCTCAAGCCCATCTGACACTGCCCATTCGATTGTTTGTTGCCTTTTTTGTATTTTGTATTTGCTTATCTACGTGTAGGACGTTTCTTTCTAGTGGTAGAGAGGACAGCAGGAATCAATTGCTTCCTAAGTGACAGAAGGGCCCTGGGCCCAGCCATCAGCAGCTGAGGAGCATCTGCCAACAGTAAGGGGACAGTTGTCATGAGTGGGGGCCCCACCTGGAAACACAAAGGCAGAGGTGCTTGGGGCGTGGGATGAGTGGGTGGATTCCAGGGTCTCCCAATATCCAAACAGTATGTCAGTGCGCCACAGTATCTGTGTTCATATGGGTAATAAACTGTTTCCTGTCCACCCAGAGCTCTGGCCCTTAGTGTCTTGGATTTGTCTCACCAACCATAAGAACATAAATATAATGGCGTCTCCTATTTGTACTGGCCTCTTCCACGTGTCAAAGCATTTTCCAACCCGTTATTTCATATCATCCTCACAAGGCCTTTGTGATGCAGGCAAGGGAGTGCCCTGTCCATGTGGTGGGCTGGTTGTATGGTTGCTGAGTAGAAATGGACTGAACAGTCTCGATGATACCCTCCCCTAACTAAGGATGCACTTTCCCCTGCTTATCCTGTTTGTGGCTTCCAGGATTTGTCCTGGGTGGTTATCCCTTAAGCATCATGACTTTGCCCAACATAGCTTTGTTATATTGTGGGTAAGCATAAAAAATTAAATGGAAATTTGGGGTGAGTTTTGTGATAACTATAGATGATACATGAAAGCCAGCAGACAACAAATAAAAAAAGTTTAGAAACTCAAAAATGCATAAAATATATTTATAATATTGCATAAAATCAGCACCACATAAAAGAAAAATTATGCAGACTCTCTGGTACAAAGAGAGAACCTAAAAGTTAGAAATTTTCCAGATTGCAGGAGATGCCATACCCCTAATCCTACATGTGGAAGAGAGAACTGTATAAAGATTCCTAGAAACACCTTTGATTGGAAGTAACACTTCAAAGATTATAGAGGTGGGGCTGGTTTTTGGTTTTTTTTTTTCACTCTCAGTACCAAGCACAGAATGGCTCCAAAGAATCCCGTCTTCCTTATTTGAGCCTCTGAGAATGGGGCCATTAAACATTACTTAGAAAGAGGTCTGACCCAACTACAGATCCCTATAAAAGACTTTTATCAGCCCAGATAAATGTTCCCTGTGAGGTATCTCTCCCATGGAGGAGCCCTTGTCAGAGCTAAATAGCCATTGTGACCCCAAAAAGAAGTGGCCTTTCTATTCACTGAAACAGATTCATGAAATCACTGAAGACCCAAGTTCAAATGTGACTTCCAGATAAGCTATATAATCTTAAGAAAATCAGTTAACTTCTGCCTCAGTTTCCTCAACTGTAAAATGAGAATCAAAATAGACCCTATCTCCCAGGGAGTATATGAGGACCAAACATGATAATATCTGTAAAGCCTTTAACATAGTGCTTGCCACACAATAAGTACTTAATAAAGGCTTATTTCTTTTCTGTCTTCCCTGTTAGATAGAGGCTCAGGTCTTACTTTTTCTTTATTCCTGGGAGCATTTGATTCTATAAAAAAGAGCTGTTTGGAAAAGAATGTGAATCATACCTGACAAGGGTCATGCCATATCTCCTATTACTTATTCGTACTTTTGTTACTATCATTAGTAAATAGTATTTACTAATAATATATATTATATATTACTAGTAGTAATTACTATTAGTAAATTCTCTAATTTTTTATTTATTTGGGAGAGAGGAAGGCAGTTGAAAATATTTGCCCAGCATCAAATAGCTATTAAGTTTCTGATACCAAATTCAAACTCAGGTCCTCCTCATTCTCCTGCTCTATCCACTGCACCACCTAGCTGCCTCCTATTCTATTACTTTCAGAAAGATTCTTGGTGATTCTCATTTCTTCTATCCCTAAATAAGAATTTCCCCGTAACTCCCTACTTCCCCAGTGATTCCCTATCTGAAATGATTGTCCATAGAGCATAGAATGCCAGATTTGCAAGAGATCTTAAAAATCAGCTGGTCCAACTCCCTCTAAGAACTGAGTTAGGAAGAGGAGAAATCATTTATCCAAGGTAGGAGAAGCAGTTGAATCCAAAATTCCTGAACCCTCTCAAAAAGTGTTCTTTTTCTTATCACCAGACATCATCATCATAGCATTTAAATGGCATTCTAAACTTTGTGAAGCACTTTACATAATGATCTTGTTTAATTCTCACACTTGTTACCATTCATCTTTCATTTTCAAGGATGATGATATACAATACAGATGTCTAGACTTGCTTGTGAACTCTTGGAGATAGTTACTATTATTGTCCCCATTTTACAGATGAGAAAACTGAGACAAAGACTCAACGAATTGCCCATGGTCATACTAATGAGTGTCTACTGCAAAATTAAACTCTTGTCTTTCTGATTCCAAATTCGGTACTTTCTCCAGCTGTATGTGACTCCTCCCTTCTCACTATTGTTCTGTTACGTCCCACCTCATTTCTTTTTTTTCACCACCATCAACTCCATTCCTATTAAATCAAATCTTTCCTTCCTCAGCTCTTTAGTGTCAGCTAGCTTTCCCAATGGAAAAGAAAAATTAAGTCATGAGAATAGCACCCAAACATTGAAATAGCATCTTATTTTGCAAAGATAACACAGTGAACTAGAATTTTCTTTCTTTCTCTAAATCCCACATTCTTTGAATTTGCTACTAATTCAAACTAGGGGTGTAATGGGGTATTCAGAGGGATGCTCATTCACCTTTAGTGTCTACTTGTCACCCAATTTTCACCTGGGGCTCCAAGAAGCTATAGCACTCATAAAAATCATACCCAAGAATGGACTAACCTGAAGGTGAGAGTTACCAAGGAGTTTCCAACATATTGGTGAATTAGGGGAATGTCTACCCCAACCCTTCAAACTTCTCTGGGTGGAGAACAATTTGCTCCAACAGCCATGAAGGTGACTGGAATAAGCACTATGGAACACTCAGAGCCTGATCAGACATAGATGCTAAGGGCATCTACTGCATCCTTGGCCATGAACAGTCCCCTTGACTTTTATCCTGCACTGGGTTCAGAAGACCCTAGAAGAGGAAGCAAGGCTGTGAACTTTGTGCAACTCTTGTCTTACTTACAAGTCACACACAAATCACCACACTAGTTCTCTTCAAAAATGAAGGACCAATAAATAAAGCTGAGACCTCAGTCTTATTAGTCCAATCTCTGTCCAGGGCATCAGAGCCTGGAGGAAACTATTTAAATCCAAAAGAAAGAGTTAATAATGGTAGGATTTCCAGGTAACCTAAGGATAGTCTGGGAGATGGGAGACCAGAAAGAGGAACATACACTAGCTGGCTCAGAACCTGCCTCACTCTCCCTAGGGCCCAGTACTGCAATGCCAGGATTGGTGAAAAGGGACTAGAGCTACAAGGAAGTAGGGTGATGGTAAATGTTTAACATCCAGCTACCCAAAAAGCAGGACTTTTAATTTAATCTGTTCTACTAACATTTTCTCGATCATCTGTGTTGTTGTTGTTCAGAAATATTAAGTCATATCTGACTCCGACTCTTCATGGTCCCATTTGGGGTTTTCTTGGCAGAGATACTGGAGTGGGTTGCCATTTCCTTCTCTAGATCATTTTACAGATGAGTAAACTGAGGCAAACAGGGTGAAGTGGCTTGCCCAGGATCATATGGTTAGTAAGTGTCTGAGGCCAGATAGGGAACTCAGGACTTCCTGACTCCAAGCTTGGCACTTTATCCCCTGTGTCATCCAGCTGCCCTTAAGATTATTTTGACAACTGAGTCGGGGTTGGGATAAATTGGGAAAGAGACTTGAGGAAGAGGAATCAAGCAGCAGGCTATTATAATAATCTAGACATGAGGTAATAAGGGCCTGTATCTGGATGGCAGCAGTAAGAGAGGGGGAAAAAAAAAACATTTATATATATATAAATAATATATACCAAGATGATCAACAGAAGTTGGAAGCACATTGGATGCTGGAGAATAAGAGAGGGTGAGGGATCGCCTAAGTTTTAAGTCTGGAGGACTAGGAGGATGATAATACCTTCAACGAGAGGGAAATTGGGAAGAGGAGGGTTGGGAGGAAAAAGAGGAGATAAGTCTGTGACATGCTGATTCCAGATAGAGATATCCAATAGGCTGTTGGAGATGTAAGACCAGACATCAGTTAGGGCTAGACAAGTAAGACTGATCATATTATCACTATCATTGAATCCATGGCAATTGATGAGATCACCAAATGAAAAAAAAAAAGAAATAAAAGAGAAGAGGATACAGGAGAGAGCTTCAAGGGACACCCATGGTTACTAGTGGAGGCCTAGAGAATGACCAGACCAAATGGACCAAGAAGGAATAATTAGGTTGAAGGAGAACCAGGAGAGAGCAATGCCTCAAAAACCTGAAGAGAAGTAATCCATTATGTCAAAGCTTGCAGAGGGATCAAAAAGAAAAGGCCATGGTACGTAGAGATAGGAAAGAACCTTAGAATATGTAATATTTGAACTAGAAGAGATCTTAAAAGGTTAAAGCCATAAGGGGTCTTAGTCAGCTCTTTCTTATATAAGAATGCCCCTCTATACACATTTCAGTCATTGTTTAAACATTTCCAAATGATAGATAGCAGAGCCTCAAGATTCAACCTATTCAATTGCTGAATGGATCTAATTGACTTTCTAATATTGAGTTGAAATATTGAACTGGACTTTCCGTCTCCTACTTCAAGCAAAACAACTTTAATCCTCCTTCCAAAAAACAACCAAACCTTCAAATTTGTAAAGGCAGTGATATTTGTACCTCCCAAGTCTTCTCCAAACTCACAATTTTTCAATTTATCCTTACATACAATAGATGATAATGTTTAAGGCAGTGAGGGAAGAGCAGCAGCAGCTATCTTTGGTTTACTGAGTCTTTGGAGGAGCAGTGCCCAGTTTGGATCTCCAAATGACTGCCAGGAGCCTTGTTCTTGTGTTGAATCAGGAGGAAGAGGAATGATCCAAATGTGTGTTCCTGATTCTTCTGTCATGGGCTGATTGTCTGATCAATGTTAGGTCATCCAGTTGGATTTGGTGGAAAAGGAGAGACGTGTAGTCTCCTACCAGATTTTTATGATCCTATAAGAAACAAATTCTTACACAGAACCCTCCTTGTGTTTACTCCCATTCCAGTCTGGGATGTAGGATAGAGAATTCCAGACCTGTAGAAGAACACAAGGACCATAACTATTCAGTTTGGATTGGAAACAAAGTCTTAAGATCCTCCCCACTTTATCCCACTCCCCTTATAAGCATATCCCACAGGCATAGAAAGTCCAAGACTGGATTTAATTATTTTGTTTTATTTTAAGTATAGATAACTTTCAGAAATACAAGTTTCAAACATTCATTGCATTTGTTTCTCACAGGACAACTCTGGTCAAGTTCCTCACAGGCCAGATGAAGCATCCAATGGAATGGCTCATAGGCCAATTTGTGGATATTTTTCCTACCCCTTCCTAGTTGGTGACCTTGAGAATGAGCTCCAAAGAATTTTTGGAAATTGCTGTGAAAAACATAAAGGATATATAAGCATAAGAGAGAACATTAGGTTCAGAAAATATCAAACATGGAAGGGAGCTTAGATTCATGGGAACGTAGAATATTGGAGCCATAAGAAGTTTTAGAAATTGGAGTTAACTCATTCTCAGTCACCTAGCATATTAATAGTAGATCCAAGATTCAAACCAAGGTCTCCTATCTCTGAGTATAATGACTGGGGACTTTCACCAGAAAAATTAGAACATGTCCATAAGAATACAGATACCACCTCCAAGGCTATTTCTTCAGGAAAAATAGAGCAAATAGTAAAGAAGCAACTTAAGTTCCTCCCATTCAGGGCCCAGTAGTGTTACAGTAGCAAGGGATGCTACATCTCCCTGGGCCTTGGGGTTCCATGCTTCCTGTGCCATAGCAATGGTCATTCTATTGTTGGCAGGGTAGGAAGGGGGCAGTAATGGCCTATTCCAGTCTCATAATGCTAGTGGAAACCATCCTTCCTGTCACCTTATTCCAGCAGGCCACAAGCTGGCCAGGGATCAAATCCTCTCAAGAACCATCTTTTCATGTCTCTCTACCCTTTAACATGGAGCAACAATGGATGCTTCTAAGCCACGGGTCTTCAAATAAAGAAAGGGGCTGCCCCTTTTCTGGCAGTTGATTGAGCTGTAAATCATAATAGGTTGTTTCGAAATCCTGGGAAATATTGGGAGAAAGAGATGAAGCTGGCCAACATCAAAATTTAAAGAAGTCAATCATCATAGAAAGGGAAGGCCTAAAGCAGTCCTGAGTCCCTAGAATGTTAGTGCTGAAAAAGGCCTTAGAGATAATCCATTCTGATCATCTAATTGTACAGATGAGGAAACTTAAGATTCAATGAGGAGAAATGACTTATTCAAGATCACACAAGGTTCTGGAGGCAGTGCAGGAATCCAGACTCCTGCCTTTGACCCCAATGCTCTTTCCACATCACCCTTCACTGGACTTAAAACGATCCTGTCTGGAGTTCCTTCACAGAGAAACTTGCCAGGAGACACAATTTGCAGGGATTAAGGTGCAAAGAAGCCTTTGTCCCAAGAAGTGGGCTGATATCTGTGACCACCCAGCTACCAGGAGTGACCTAGAGTGGAATCACATCCACCAGCCTTTGGGTCGATCAGTTAAGCAGGCACAGGAAACCCTGACTCAAATATGTTCTCCACTGAGTGCCATTATAACTTCATTCCTTGGAGTCTTAAAAAAAAAAAAAAAAAAAAAAAACAACCTTGTTCAATTAAAGATACTCGCTGGAAACATGATGAAACAGAAAGACGTTGGCAAAGGATTGGGGTATTCTAGTAAGTTAATTGCCTATACTCAGTTTCTTCACCAAAAAAAGAGTCCTATATTATCTCTAAGGGCTGTTCCCATCCTCTTCCCTCCAATGCCTCTGATATCCTATATTGGATGAATCTAAGGTCCCTTCCAAGCATTAATCTTCTGCCCTAGAAACCAGCTGTGACGTGTTCAGAAACAAGAAGCCAAAAGGCACTGGGGGAATGAAAATGCTGAAGAACCAGTTCTTCTGGATGGACCCAAATTTGCATGATGCAGAAAAATATTAATAACCCAAGAACAGCATAAGGACCATCCTTGAGGTCCTTTAGCAAAGAAGCTCCAGACCACCTCAGAGTAAAGTTACTGTCCTATGCCTTGTTCTCCTCCCTGCCACTTTCAGGATACTGGATCACAGAATTTAGAACCAGAAGGAACCATTGAGATCACCTATTTAGTCCAACTTTCTCAGAGCAACTCTGGTCCAGAACACAATAAAAGTAGTAGAACCAGCATTGAAAGCCAGATTATCTGACACAAAATTAAAGTTATTTTGCAGTTACATCAGTGCAAAGGGAGAATTGTTTTTCAGGACTGAAGCAAAAAGTTCAGCAGATCATGATATCTGGCCCCCTGCTCAGAATATAATGGCAGCTTCCTGGAGGCAGGATAGGCATAGGTGGGGTTTGTAGTTTCTGCTCTATTTAAACAAGAACACATTCCAATACTTTGACCATTTCAAAAAATAAAAAATAAACAACAACAACAACAACAACAACAACAACTCAGGTTCTACAGATCATATTGAGAAGTTCTGGGCCAATCTTCCACTCCCCCCCACCAAACAAGTTAGTTCCCCAAATCTGGCCCAAATTGGCCCCATCAGAAGACAGGTTAGAAGGCTTTCAAGTCCTTCTTGTAGATCCTCTTTGTCCTTGAAGCAGGCCCCATGGTGTCTTTGAAGACAAAGTCCCAGAGAACTTGGACCCAGGAATGGTGCTGGGGGAGATTGTCATAATACTCAGGGGCAATTTTCCGCACCTGGAGAAAAGAGACAGAGAGAGTCAGTCATAGAATGCTAGAGCTGAGAAAAAAAAAAAAAAAGTTTAGAGATTATGGGATTTAGAGCTTAAAAGTTCTTTATTGATGATCCAGGTCACCGTTTTAGAGATAAGGCCCACGGTCACACACAATCAGGACAAATCAGGACAATCAGAGTGAGACCTAAATACAGGTCTCCTGATTTCTATTTTGTATCATTTCTGCCACTATCTTCCCCAGCGGACTTCTTGAGAGAATCACCATTTACTCTGGCAACCAGCCAGGTTCTCAATAGGAACCCTAGTTTCCTCATCTATTAAATGGGGGAATGTTGCAAGGAAAAATGCTTAAAATATTAAAACTACAAATGTCAACTGCTATTATTATAATTATTTTTTATTATCCTTTGAACTTTAATACAAGTGTATATCATACGTGAAGGGAGAATTAGAGTGAACCATCTCCCTGTGTCCAGGCCTCTCATACCTATAAGGAAATAACAGAATCTCAGATCCAACACCTTCACTTTACCTGTCCAAGGTAACATTGGCAAGATGGCAACCAAGCTGAGGGTAGAATCTGGGTTCCTTGATTGCTAGTTCAAAGCCCTTTCAAAGCAAAAATTGCAAAAATTGTGCATGGAGCTACCAGTCTCCCCCTATAGCATTCTTCTTTTTTAGTGCACAAGCAGAAAACAAGACTTTGGGAGAACAATGGGATGAAATTTGGGTAGGATGAGAGAAGTCTTAAGTACTTCAGGGTCTGTCCAGTTAAATAGGGATTGGATTTGTCCTACTTAGGTCCAAAAGGCAAAGCAATGAATAGTGGATAGGAGTTGCAAAAAGGCTTAATGTAACAGACTGAGCTAGCCTCAAAATAAAATGGCCTACCTTAGGACATAGCAGGTTCCCTCTTATCACTGGAAGTCATGGAAACTGGGCAGTGTAGGGGGAATTCCCATTCTGGTATAAATTGATCTCTGAAGTCCATCTCAACTCTGAAATCCTAATTCCTTATGTATTTTACCCCAATCTATCAACTCTGATGACAACTTGTTCTCAAGGCAAAGTGACTGGTCTCTAATATTTTATACAACATTGGAAATAATCCACCCTGGTCCTGTAGGCCACCTGATAGAGCAAAATTAGCCCCCATCTTGTAGTCTAAGTACTGGGGTTTAAATCCCACCTCTGATGAAGTTTACCTATGTAACCCAGGACAGATCATTTAGTCTCCCTGGGCCTCAGTTTCCCCATATGTCACATAAGAAGATTTGACTAGATGGAGACTGGGATATCTTCTAACTCTAGCTCCATGAGCTGAGCTCTCCAAGGGATTTGTGCTTCAAGCTTGACCTCTGAACAGGAGGTTTGGCCAGTCATACTTCCTTTTTTGTGACTTCTAGAATCCAAGAACATTACCTCCACCTATAGCACAGAGAGGTCTCCAAGGGACTTGAAATGTCCAAGTGACCCCTCACTCACTGGCTCAAGCTTACAAAAAACCTTGAATTACATAGCATTTAGAACATCTTATGGTATCATACAGTGATAAGAATGTTGGATTTGGAGAATCTGGGTTTGAATCAGCTCTGCTATTTAGGAGAACTTAGACAAGTATCTTAAGATCTCTTGTTTCTTCCTCTGACCCATACCAGTAGCAGTAATTTCTTATCACATAGCACTTTTAAGATTTACAAAGCTTGGGGCAGCTAGATGGTGCAGTGGATGGAGCACCAGCACTGAAGTCAGGAGGATCTGAGTTCAAATGTGACCTCCAGACACAACACTTCCTAGCTGTGTGACCTTGGACAAGTCATTTAGCCCCAATTGTCTCAGGAAAAAAAAAAAAAGATTTACAAAGCTCCACCACTTTAAAGTAAGACAGTATTTGTGGTGGTTCAGTTTTTCACTCAAGTCCATCTCTCTGTGACCCTATTTGGAAAAGATACTGGGCTGGTTTACCATTTCCTTCTCCAACTCATTTTACAGATGAGGAAACTGAGGCAAACAGTTAAGTCATTTGCCTAAAGTCACACAGTTAGTATCTGAAGTCTTTCTGACTCTATCCACTAGCTGCCCTATGATACTATTATTATCCCCATTTTTAGGTGGGGAAATTGAGGTTCCAAGAAGTTTAAGGACATTCCCTATGCAAATACTTGCATAACTAACATCAAAATTCAAACCTGAGTCTCCTCCTTTTCAAATTCAATATTCTTTCCACTTAATAATATCAATTAGGATTTGAGAGTAATTAATCCCAGAGTTCTTCCTAAGAAAGCAAAAGGTTTAGTGAAAAACAAAACAAAACATTGAACTTGGAGTCACAGTACTGAGGTTCAACAATAGTATTTGCTAATAGTAATTACTAAAGTCCTTAGTCCTGGGTAGCTAAGAAGGTGTTGGTGGAGAGAGCCTGAATTACTGTAAATAATCTGGAAGCCTACTCCCTGAGACAAGCAAGGAGGAACAATTGACAGACAGGATTATGGACATTGTCAATTCCATGCCTAGACAAAAATCAATATGATTTCACAGTTTACTGTTTCCAATAAAAAAGCCAAGTTATGTCAGCCCCCAGGTTATTTCCCCCCATATAAAAAAACCTACTCAGCGTTGTACTGTAATCCTTTCCTCTCTTCCCTCCCCATTCTTTTTTTAGGAAGTTAGCCCACTTTATGGTTTTCATTAGGAATTTGCATGCCTTAATGGTTTCTTCCTCCTAACCGGAGTCTTCCCCCAGGTTAATTGTAAGGAAATTTTATCTTTCCCTTTGTTAATTGCTAAAATCCCTTTTCTTTGCTAAAAGCCCCATATGGAATTTAGCCCACTTTTAAGCAGTATAATAAAAAAAACTTTGCCTCGTGATTGAAAGATGGTCTAGGTCTACAAATTCTTTTGAGACTCCTTGTGACAATAGTCCATAACCCCTAAATATGCTTTGGGGGTCCAGAACCACCTCTCTCCCACATTTGGTGGACCATACTGGAAAGCCCTGAAATCTCTAAATTTGGGGGGTTCATCACTTCCCTACCCTTCTCCCCAGACCTATCAATATCAAAACTCATATTAATGCAATGCCCATCTTGATTCCAATCCAATCTCTTCCATTGAGAAATAAGCATGATAAGGACATGGAATGCTACTGTGTGTTTTGTACCAATTACTGGACAATGGCAATGGTGAGTATAGGTGTGTGTGTGTGTGTGTGTGTGTAGTTGTGCATTTTAAGTTCTGGATTTTAGTTCCTAGATCTGACATATACTATGATCTTGGGTGAAGAAAAAACCCAAAACTTTTATGCCCTCTCTAGGGTTGTTATAAGGAAAGTCCTTTGTAAATTATAAAACACTCTATATAGAAGTGCTACTTCCTACCTATTTGACTATAAACAAGTAATTTTATATCTAGGTGCCTCAAGTTCCTCATCAGTAAAATGAAAAGACATTTGGGGTCCCTTTCTAGCTCAGAATCCAAAAGGATGGCTAAATCCCCTTTAACTAAGAATAATCACCCTTGCAGATTTAAGCTTCTCCCAATCCTACCTTCCAAGGGCAATTTGAAAGAACCACCTTTTGCTCCAGGACCTCAAGGGAAACTGGGAATGAGGTCTGGGAGCCAGTCCTTGGCTTGTTTCCAGCAGCTCCAAGCTTTCTGAGGTTTCAATAGGTGTGTCCCCAGCTTGTTCTGCCTCAGTGCAGAAACCAAAGTAATCCCCTGGGGCTATTGTTACTTCCTTAGATAGACAATTTTTATTAGACGACTGAAGTAATTCAGCTAGAAAGAAATTTAAAAGGAAAATTCTGCATTCTATAGAACATAGAATTTCATAACAACTGAAAGGAGATTTAAGAGATCACTGGGGACTACACTGGTCATCTTTGTCCTGACTGTTCCCTTACCCCCCAATCTTAGTATCTAGCCTAAGGCTAGGCACAGAACAATAAATATTTCACAGATAAGAGGAATCTATGGGCTGGAAACAAAAAATAAAATTTTTAAGTTCAACTTCCTCATTTTGCTGCAGAGGAAGCTGAAGTCCCAGGAGGGAGATTGTAATTTATCTAAAGCATTAAGCAAAGCTCTCTTTGTATATATTTGTAAGTGACGTGGAGAGATTGAGACTGGACCCACTCCCCCATCATAATATTCTAGATAAGTAATCAGATTACTAATGCCTCGATTAAGAATTCTGCCTATTTGAGAAAATTCAGATAAAAGGGAGAAGGGATAAAAGAGAATCAGTGTCTAAGGTCTGGTCTGACCATTCCTGCAGGTGACTGTGGACAGTGGTCACCAAAGTTGAGAAGGATGAGGAACTGGGAGAATATGGTATTAAAGGGAACAGGGCTTGAGGTAAAGAAAACTGTGAATCAAGTATTAAATTTATCGAGTATGAGGAAGAATGACTTAGAGGGCCATAGATGAAAAAATAAAAATCAGCACTCAAGATGCAGTGAATTTCCAAGAAAGAAAAGGTAGCTGTGGTTGTTTGTCCATCTTTCTCAAAGAGGACGGATGACATCACAGAGAGATGTCTTGACTTTCCAGTGATTTGGATTTAAGTGAGCTCAAAACCCTCAGCCTTTATTCTCTCCTGAAGTCCAGTGGTGAGACAAATACAAGTAAAGGCCTGAAATGCAGTAGGTGACCTTGACCTTTCCAAATTAAGGTTTTTCCCAGGTCTCTGTTGAGAGATGGAGAATGAACAGTGGCTACAAAGTACTTGCCAACTCCTCTTCCTTGTCCTATGCGTCAGGAATTAAGAGAAGAAAAGTGGCTTTAAAGAGTGAGCACCAGAAGCAAGTATCAATGAGAGGAAGAGATCTAAGCTTAAGATGAATTTGATAATCAAAAGGTTATAGTGAAAAATGAAAGCAAAAGAGCATAGCCTGGATGGCCAGGGTGTTATTTATTCATGAGAGAAGCTGATGCTAGTAGGTACCCATCAATATGTTCTAAAGGATTAGGGTTCACTTCCTTGTTCCCGTAATGCTGCTGCAGATGGATGACATTAAGGTTTTTTTGTTGGCTAAACCATGCTGTTGATTCATGTAGACCTATAGACCCACAAATCTTTTCCAGGTAAACCATAATCTGGTCAAGTCTCCCTATTTTGTACTTGTGACATCTTTTTTAATTCAACCATTAAGATTTTACATCAATCCTTTGTTAATTTGTTCTCATTACATTCAGCTCCATGCTCTCTCTTTCCATCTAGTCCCTGATGATCTTGGATCCTGACTTCATCCATTGTGGTAGCTATCCATTCTGTGTTAGTGTCTGTCATCAGCCAATTTGATAAGCATGCCATTTATGCCTTTATCCAAGTCCAGATATGTTCCAGCTTATTGATATCCATTGTAAAATGAGATGCCTATAAGTGAATTCCAATACTCCAGATGTGATCTGACCAGAATAAAGAACTCTACATTTGTTTTAGCCCAACCCAAGATAGCATTTGGTTTTCTGGCTGCTGCTTTGTCCTGCTGAATCAGATTGAATGTTCATACCATTGAAATATTCAGCCTCTTCATATGAGCTATTACTCAGCTATGTTTGCAGTTAGGTGAGCTTGGAACAAGTAAAATTTATGCTAGTAGTTCATTGTCAACCCTAAGAAAAGTCTCTGGAAAATACCTTTGCTCTAGATAGTCAAGATTTTTATCAGTGATTTTGATAAAGGTATATATATATATAGATGGCCCAAAGCTAAAAGGAGATAACTAATGCATTCAGTGGCAAAAAGACTTCCAATAGGTTAAAACAATGGACTTGACAGATGAAATTTTATATGGAAAAAAAAAGTAGCACCCAGCTCTTAGGATAAAAAAAAAGTTAATAAAGTCGTGGAGGTGTTCTAGGAAATGCTCTGTTTGGCATTCAAAACTTTCCATAACCTATCCTCCTTCTCCTTTTCCAGTTTTCTTACACTTTACTCCCTGACATATACTAGTAATTCCCAGCTAAACTCAAGCACCAATACTCCATCTCTCGGCTCCAGGCTTTTTTTTTTTTTCTGTCTCTCCCCCAAATCTGGAATACTATCTCTTCTGCACTCATACTATTTCCTGACTTCCTTTAGGTTCCAATTAAAATTCCACCTTTTACAGGAAGTCTTTTTCAACCCCTCATAATTACAGTGCCTTCACTCTGTTTTTTTTCCTATATATAGCTTGCTTTGTATATATTGTTTGCATATGGTCTCCCTCTTGGTTTGTAAGCTCCTTAAAGGGCAAGGAATGTCTTTTGCCTCCTTTTTTTTTTATCCTCAGTACTCAGCATTGTGCTCAGAGCACAGTAGGTATTTAATAAATGTTTATTGACCGATTGATTGGACCTCAGTTTGAGACCTTGTCAAGAATAACCTTTAAGGATCCCAAAGCACTTCTTGGGGATCCAAGTGCCCCTTTTTCAGGGGAGGATAAAATGAAGGGGAAAAAGATTTTAAGTCATTCCTCCTCTTAGGTCAAGAGGACATTTAAGAAAAGTCAACCCCTCAAGTTTTAATGACTGGAATCAACTTAATTTGATCTAATTTGTTCTCTTTAGAAAGGGTTCTCAATAAGCATAGTGTGCATGTTATACTTGTGATCTTATTCATATGTCCCAGTCTTTTAACTTGGGTATTAGGCCCAATTCTTCCCAGGAGCAAAAATAGGTAAAGAGTGAGGCTATGATTAAGTTTAATATAAATGGGGGAGAAAAAAAAGATGATGATTGTGGAAACCAATTAGTCCTAAGACTTACAGCTGATTCAGCCAAAGATTTCTCTTTAGAGCCCAGACCTAAGAGCCAAGAGACCTGCTTTTTCTTTTAGTTATTAATTTCCTGTGCGACCTTGAGCAAATTTTTTCTTCTTTCTGGGCTACAATTTCTTCATCTATAAAAAAGGGCTGGCAATCACTCCCCTCTCATGATTCTTTCTCAGGACTGCTCTGAAGATGAAAAAAATAAGACTTAGAAAGGTATATAAATCAGAAGTATCAATTATTCTTACAACTACCATCATCTTATTTTGTCTAATTACACCCTTGTGTGAGCTGCTGGGGGCATGAGGATGATGAATAGCTCTCTATTTTGGGAGACAAGTCCTATTTTTCTGAATTTTAATCAGTCACCAAACAAATATGAGAAGTATCCTCAATTCCTAAAAGAAATTTCTGCTCTGGGAGATAAGAAGAAAAGGGAGGTATATGCAAGGGACTTCAATAGTGCCACAGATTGGCTCTTTTCCCAATATTCTGTTTCTTCAAGTACTGATGTTTACAAGAGAAGGCTTTGTACATTTGCCCAGCTAAACCAACCAAAAAAACTTTTCTAGAAATCTCTGCCCACCCCCCACCCAACTTAAAATACAGCCCTGTAAACAAGCAAAAGGTCCAGTGTTTCCAAGTGAGCAATTTAGGAAAGAAATCTTCAAATTCAGTTCAATTTTGGTTGGATCTGAAGTTCAGCTCCCTAGGTTAGAAGTATTTTAGTACACAAAATGCCCCATCAATCTGTGACAGATAAGAGATGGAGCAGGGGGTACATCAGAGAGGAGAAGTTCTCCTGTTAAAATAAGCAGTGTATTCTTTCCTAGCTAGGCTAGTCTGGGACCCAAACAGGACAGAAGGATGAGTATTATTACCCATCTCCCACTGGCTCCAAGAGTCACAGAACCTAAAACATGGACTGTCAGAACTGGAAGGTACCCAATCCACAGCATACAGTATTTCGCTTCTGCCCATGGATTTTCTCTTTCTCTAAGACAAGAAGGGAACTACAAATTCTATGAGCTTCCTTGGCTTCTTCTAAGAGAAAAAGAAAACTCAAAGAGTTTCCTTGGCCTATCTCCCTTTGAAGTGTCGAGAAGCAGGCTGGGTCAACAGAAAGAACACTGGGTTCAAGACATAGTTCTACCACTTAGAATAATACTTTATGACCTTGGCATTTCTTAGCCAGTTACATACTGGAAGGCTTATTAATAGACATAATGAAGATAATTGGAACACTGAGAAAGTTTAGAGAAGTAATCTCATAAAGGCTGGCTTTGAACTTGTCCAAAAACCCCATTGTTTTCTTTCCTTGAGAATCAGGGAAGCCTCCACTGATTGGTTACAAGGCTATTTATTATAAGTCTTAGCATGAAAACATAGTGAATGAATTTCTAATTCTGGGTCCTAACTTTAGTCAGAATCAAGTCATTAGTCAAAGAATTAAGGTTCATAAAACTACATAAGAGTAACCTATAATTTCCAAACTAAAATTTGGAAGAACTCAATATACTGTAAGTTCTCATCACCTCCTCCATCCCCAAGTAAATTAGTTTGGTTGCAGATGAAGACATTTAATTCCCCAATAATAATAATCTTTTGTACAGCTATTTTACTTGTTTATGTTGAAAATAGAGGGACAGCTAGGTACTTCAGTAGATAGAGTGCTGGGCCTGCATTCAGAAGGACCTGAGTTCAAATTTGACTTCAGACATTTCCTATAGCTATATGCTACTAGGCAAGTCATTTAACCCTGTTTGCCTCAGTTTGCTCATCTGGAAAATGAGCTAGAGAAGGAAATGGCAAACCCCTCCAGTATCTCTGTCAAGAAATCCCCAAATGGGGTCACATGACTGAGCAAGCAAAAACAATAATGTTGAAAAGAAGCAAATATATACTTATTTGTTAATATCTTGGACAGACACTACAAATAGACAAGAAATGAACAGCAAAGAAGGGAATGGGCAGATTGCTTTTTGGAAAATCAAAATTTTTTTAGTGGCTGCAAACTTTTCTGTAAAGGCCCATGTTAAGCTCAATATTGTACTACCAGTAATGAGTAGTTATAAATCACAGAACATGAAATTCCTGGAAATTTGAAAATGAAGATTACCCACAGAGTAATGAAGAAATGCATCATGAGTTGTGAAGAAGCTGGTTTTTTGGTGTTGTTGTAGAGTCATTTTTCAGTCATGTCCAATTCTTGGGATTTCCTTGGTTGAGATACTGGAGTGGTTTACCATTTCCTTTTCCAGCTCACTTTACAGATGAGGAAACTGAGGCAAACAGATTTAAATGACTTGCTCAGGATCATATAAATAATA
>JAJPUD010023077.1:6234-20497 GCA_023553655.1 Myrmecobius fasciatus | reverse complement strand
GCATAATTCTACTGCTAGTGGAGTTGTGAACTTCTAAATTCACTGCTGGTGAAGTGTGAACTGATCCATTAATTTTAAAAAGCAATTGAGAATTATGCTAAGAAAGTCTCTACTTTTTGACTTAGAGATTGTAAGACTAGGATACTGTCCGCAAGATTTTAATGATAAAAATAAGGAAAGAAAACAAACAAAACCAAAACCAATAACATTTGTAGTATTTTTTTTCCCTGAGGCAATTGGGGTTAAGTGACTTGCCTAGGGTCACACAGCTAGGAAGTGTTAAAAAGTCTGAGAGCAGATTTGAGCTAAGGTCCTTATGACTTCAAGGCCGGTGCTCTAAGTACTGTGCCACCTAGCAGCCCCTGTAGTTTTTTTGTTTGTTTGTTTTTTTTCTTTATAGCAAAATATGGAAACAAACAGACACCTATAAATGGCTTAACAAGTAGCCATATATTATACAATAATATATAATTGTATAATAAGAAAAGATCAATCTATGAACTCAGAGAATTATGGAAAGATTTACAAGAACTGAAAAGTGATATAAGCAGAACCACAAAAACAATATATAAAATGACTTTAAAAATGTAAGTGAAAAGAAAAACAAAATCATGAAAATGAATGTCATAGACATTAAAAACAGAATAAAAACAAGAAATGGCATGGTACAATGGAAAGAAAAGCATTCTCAAAGCCAAGAGGAATTAGGTCCTAGTCCTTTCTCCTATATATACTGATTATAATTATGCTAAAAAGATATAATGATCAAGTTGGTTCCAAAAAAAAGAGATATAATACATAATATTTACTAATTTCCTAAACCTATTTATGTGGCTTTTGAGAAATCATTCTCTGGTATTTTAGTTTTTCATATTAAAAAAAAAAGTAAGACTCAGTTTTCTTTAAAGTCTCTTCCTACTACATCAATCAGTTTGCAAAATAAAACCTTATTGGTATATTTTTTAAAATAATCTACTAATCTGTGGTTTTTAAGAATTATTATCTATCTATTATATTTTTATTTCTAAAGAAAATGGTCAAACTTTTAAAGTCAGACACTAATACCCAAATTATATGTGTAAAACACAAATGCATATAGTAGATAATACACACGTATGCATGGTTTTACAGAAATATACATTTAGATATTTGCAATTTGTATAATGCAATGGATGTTGGCCTAATGGATAAATAGCCAATTTCAAAGAAATTGTCCTATGTTCAAGTTCCTCTCTAAAACATGTTAGCTATGTGATACTAGATGACTCAGTTAATTCTTCTGCTTCAGTTTCCTCAACTGAAGGGTGGTTTAACAATAACATTTATTTCACAAGTTGTTATGAGGATCAAATGAGATAATCTTTGTAAAATGCTTACTATATTACATGATACATAGCATGCACTTAGTAAATACTTATTCCTTTTTCTGGTTCAGTCTTTTTAAAAAAAAACTTTCTAAAGCTATAAGTTGTACAAAAATTAAAGATCTGCTAAGATAGAGGTAAATTTCCTCATTTGGCAGTTTTCCATATCTGACTTTGGGCAGTACTCCATTTAAATTCAGCTCACTTGCAAGGCATGGCATTCCCTCCTTCAAGTCACAGCTGTCTTCTAAGACAAAACTTAGAAGAGCAACAATGGGGGCAAATTGTATTCTTCCAGACTGAGCTATCCTTGGAAGATACTAAGTATCCATATAAAAATGAGATACTCTTTCTCAGTGTTTTGTTGTTTCCTTCTTTTCTTTTCTGTTTTTCCCCCCCTCTGGCATTGTAATTTTAGCATCTACAATTTTAGCATCTAATTGTAGCATCTCCTACTTTTCTTTGGAAAACTTTGATCTTTTGGGAAAAACTTGTGCCAATGTAGGTCATTCTTATTCTTCTTTTCCTCACTTCTCACCTTCCTCCCATATTCTTGTTACTTAAAAGGAGACACTGATTTGCTTTACATAACTTTAGTACTATCTCTTTTTACCCTAGAATTTCTGAAGCAACACAAGACACTTTTCATATTTGGATGCTGCCTAAGATTTTGGTGTATTAACTTTGAAAGGACTAGGGGATTGAGAAAGCATCCTCAGCATTTCTTGGGCCTTGTCACTGGCTGCCTTAACTGAAAATCAGTTCCTTATGAACCCACACAATATAAAATCAATTAAAATTGTTGCTGGCTAAGCTGATGAAGTTTGACAACTTAGCTTAATAGCAGTAATAGTGATAATATTTAATATGATGGCCTCTTATCTTCATAAATTTTGATTTGTCCTACAATGATTTCTGGGATTCTATTATTAAAAAAAACATTGCTCATAGTCCCATAATAGAAGTGTAGTTATTCATGGCTTCTAGTTAAGTTCTCCATCTTCTATGCCATGGAACTTCTCAGAGGCATTTAAATAAGCACATTTTTTATTGCTACAATCAAAATAGTTTTATAAAAATATTAAGACAAAAATCTAGCATCATTAGGTGAATTATCCTCAGGAAATTAATTTTTTTAAAAATCTCTTCCCCCTCTTTTTTGCCTCTCTAATGAGGGTTTCCCCTTACTTGTTTTAACATCTCAGCACAAAATTTTATCTACATTTCTGATAAGCTTTGTTCCTTCCATTGTAATACATTTCTGTAAATGTAACAGCTGACAGCATCTTTGTTTGCTCTAAGTCTATGCATTCATATAATCACTTGATTAAATTCAGCATAAGATGACTTTTTATAAACACATGCACAACACTCATATAGTTGAAGCATTTATACACATGCATATCTAGTTTTAGAGAAAATGGGAAAAAAGTCAATTGTCAATATATCCTAGAAACAGTGAGAGGAAAAGGTGGGCAATTTGAATAACAAGTAAAGATGATGTAATATGAAAATAGAACCCTTATAAATGATATGTGAATAGTAAATGAGACCCCAGTAAGAAGAGGCTATTTTATCACTAATTTTTAAATCTAATCCTAATTTCTAAAGGATACACATAATGTTAAATAGAAAAGAATGAAAAAGGTAGAAATATCTAGTTAATGTAATATTTGAATATCACAACAACTAAATACCCAACATAAGTATAATCAATTTAATTATATTTAATCACATTGGTACTTATTTCTCCTTCTATTAGTGCCTATTTCTCTTCTAATTCCCACATATTATTTTCTTCCCTTAATCTTAACAAAAGTTTGGTTCTCATTGATGCTGATAGTGTTGGAAGAAAAGAATTGTAGGAAAAAGATTATGAGTTCATGAAGATAAAATAGTCAAAACTAATCTATATAAAAAGATAATGACAAATGTTGGAGGGGATGTGAGAGAGCTAGGTCATTAATGCATTGTTAGTGAAATTGTGAACTGATTTAACCATTCTGGAGAGCAAGTTGCAACTATGCCCAAAGGGCTATCAAACTAGGCATACCCTTTGATCCAGCAGTGGCTCTACTGGGCCTATATCCCAAAGAAATCATAAGGGAGGGAAAGGGACCCACATGGACAAAAATGTTTGTGGCAGCCCTTTTTGTAGTGCCAAGAAACTGGAAACTGAATGGATGCTTATCATATTGAGAATGGCTGAATAAGTTATGGTACATGAATGTTATGGAAATATAAGAAATGACCATCAAGATGATTTCTGAGAGGCCTGAAGACACTTACATAAACTGATACTAAGTGAAGTGAGTAGAACCAGGAAAACATTGTACACAGCACTAGCAAGATTGTATGATGATGAATACTGATAGATGTGGATGTTTTCAACAATGAAATGATTCAGGCCAATTCCAATGATCTTGTGATGAAGAGAGCCATTTGCACCCAGAGAGAGGACTGTGGGGACTGAGTGTGGATCACAAAATAGTCTTTTCATTCTTTTTGTTGTTTGTTTGCATATTTTCTTTTTTCTTTTTTTTTCTTTTTTGATCTGATTTTTCTTGTGCAGCATGATAATTATAGAAATATGTATAGAAGAATTACACATGTTTAACATATATTGGATTACTTCCTGTCTATGAAAAGGGGTAGGGGGAAGGGAGAAAAAATTTTGGAACGCAAGATTTTGCAAGGGTGAGTGTTGAAAATTATCTATGCATAAGTTTTGAAAATGAAAAGCTTCAACTAAAAAAAAGAATACTAATCCATGTGTAGGAGAAATGGACAGGGATGGAGAGAGGGGGAAGAAAGGATCATCTTGAGATTATGAACTTATGTGATTGGAATAAAATACAGTGCCCTTAACATAAATAAGAATGATTAGTTAGAAGAGGCCTTTTTGCTGGTAGCTAGGTAGTAGTAATGATAGAGTACTGACCCTGAAGCAGAACTGGAGTTCAAATTCAGCCTTAAACATTTACTAACTATGTAACCTAGGCAAATCACTTAATTTTAATTACCTCAAAAATAAAAGAAAAAAAATTGGTGGGGGATTGTAACAGTGTATAATTAAGTTCTGTTTTTGATGTGTTGCTTATATGTCTATGTGCCTATTAAATCAATTATGTCAGGAAGTTGATGATGCAGTACAAGATTTATGGAGAGAGTATAAATGGGTACAAGATTTATTTTATTTTATTTTATTTATTACTGAGGAAGTTGGGGTTAAGTTAAGCCCAGGGTCACATAGCTAGGCAGTGTTAAGTGTCTGAGGCTAGATTTGAACTCAGGCCCTCCTGACTTCAGCATAGATAGAGTCCAGAAAGTAGACTCTATGCCACCTAGTTGCCTGGATACAGAATTTTTATTAGCTATATCTACAGAGCTAATGTTTGAAATCTTGAGCACTGATATTTTTTTGTTTATATGTGTGTGTATATAATATACAAACATATGCATACCCCTCCCCCTACACATATTTATTTATTAAATAACTTATTTAATTTTTTAGTTACATGTAAAACTTTATTTTACATGGGTTTTTAAAACTGATTCTTACAGATTCTCTCCCTTTCTCCCTGTCTACCCCCAATCCCATTGAAAAGGCATATGTGAATTTATGTAAAAACAATTCTATTAAAGTCATATTGCAAGAGAAAACATAGATCTCCTCCCTTCTGAAACTCTCTCCACCTTTCCCCCCAAAAAAAAACTTAAGAAAAATAAAATCCAAAAAATAATATGCTTCAATCTGTATTCAGACACAACCAGTTCTTTCTCTGGATATGGATAGCATGTTTCATCATAAGTCCTTCAGAGTATTTGCTAAGGATAGTAAAGTTGTTCACATCTAATTATCCCACAACATTGCTATTGCTTTTTACACGGAACATTTTATTTTGCATTGAGTTCATGGAGAACTTTACATGCGACTACAAGAATGGCATGGGAAAATAGAATAACTCTAGAAAGGTTTTTGGCAGAAAGAGGGGCAACATCTGCTACAAATGGAAGTTTCTCTCCTAATATAGCCCTATCAGAAGCATTAGGAGAGCATTCAGGGATTATTTATCCATCCAATTAAGGACACCTGTGCAGAGGTTAATAGAGTTTTATGAAGTGGGATGTAAATAGTAGCCCAGTCGGATGGATTTGAAAAAAAATGTGGAAATGAAAAAAGGAAGAAACTGTGAGAAATGAATGGGTACACAAATTTCCAGAGTTATGAGAATTAAATTGGAGAAATGAAACTTAAATTAGAAAACTGAAGTCCACAGAAATATTAAGGATTAATCAAGAATGAAGATTATTTTCCCTCAAAAGGATATAAACACCTTGGGGGCAGGGACTGACTTTTGCCATGAAGGGTGGTGGCCTGAGATTTGAAAAAAAAAATTTGTTCTTTGCTCTTAATTGTGGGAGTTGTGGAATTTGACTATAATATTCCTGGTAATTTTCATCTTAGAATCTCCTTCTGGAGGTGATCCCTGGATTTTTTCAATTTTTCTTTTCTCCTCTGCTTCTGGAATATCAGAACAGTTTTCCTGGATAATTTTTTAAAAGCTGATATCTAGGGATCTTTTTTTTAATTAATGGTTTTCAGGTATGTCAGTAATTTTTAAATTATCTGTCCAGTATCTATTTTTCAGATCAGTTGTTTGTTGTTTATTTTTTCAATGAATTTCACATTGTTTTATATTCTTGCATTCTTTTGGTGCTGTTTTATTGTTCTTTGATTTCTCATAGTCATAGCATTTATTTTCCCAAATCTAATTTTTTAAGGAATAATTTTCCTTTGTAAACTTTTATACCTCCTTTCCCATTTAGCCAACTTTGCTTATTAAGGCATTCTTTTTCTTTTTTTTCTTTTTGAATGCAGGAAAGATTTATTTTAAGTTCTTGCAAGAATGAGTTTTTTGGTGAATAGACATACCTTTGAAACTCCAAAGGCTTTTATTTCCTATCCTGAAGCACAAGTCCCTCCCTTGATTCTTCATTAATTGCATGTTACAGAAATCACAGGACAGGAATCTCCAGTCCTCATTACATAGCCAGTCCATGCCCCAAATGAGCTTCCATTCTAGAAGGTGGGGGAGGGGAGAGGAGGGGAAGGCTGAAAAAGGTAAAGATGATATCACTAGATATCATCTTTTAAGAAATAATCCCTGAATGCTCTCCTAATGCTTCTGATAGGGCTATATTAGGAGAGAAACTTCCAGTTGTAGCAGATGTTGCCCCTCTTTCTGCCAAAAACCTTTCTAGAGTTATTCTATTTTCCCATGCCATTCTGGTAGTCGCATCGAACTATTCTACTATTCTCTTCACTGCTTCTCTGGTGTAACTTATTCAATAATAGTTATTCACCAGAGAAGGAGTGATTTAAATCAACAAGTAGATTTCTAGTCTTGAATTCATCAGTTAAATTCATCTTTGACTTAATTCTTCCTGATTCAGTCTTTCTTACTTCATTGATTGCCATGATAAGAGGAATAGCTAATTGAGTCCTTGCACAGGTGCCCACTCAGTTCCCAGGCAAAGCAGTTTTAGAGTGCTGACTTCATAATAGCATCCAAGGTTTGCTTGGGTTATGCTTTTCTGAGAATTAAGGCAGTTTTTTTTAAATTAGTGTTTTTTTAATATGTATACAGGTTTATACAGTTATCTTGCTGTAAAAGAAAAATCAGATTCACAAGGAAAAAAAAAACTGAAAAGGAAAACAAAAAGCAAGCAAACATCAACAGAAAGCATGAAAATGCTACGTTGTGGTCCACACTCAGATCCTGCAGGCCTCTCCCTGGGTGTATGTATATGGCCACTGAACAATTGGAACTAGTTTGAAACATCTCGTTGTTGAAGAGAGCTATGTCCATTAGAATTGATCATCATATAGTCTTGTTGTTATCCTATCTTCTGGTTCTGCTCATTTCACTTAGCATCAGTTCATGCAAGTCTCTCCAGGCTTCTGTGAAATCATCCTGCTGGTCATTTCTTACATAACAATAAAATCTCTGACATTCACATACCATAATTTATTCAGCCATTCCCCAACTGATAGGCATCCACTCAGTTTCCAGGTTTTTGCCACTACAACAACGGCTGCCACAAACATTTTTGCACATGTGGGTCTCTTTCCCTCCTTTAAGATCTCTGTGGGATATAGAACCAGTAGAAATACTGCTGGGTAAAAGGACACAAACAGTTTGATAACTTTTTGAGCATAGTTCCAAATTGCTCTCCAGAATGGTTGGATCTATTCAACAATGTGTCAGTGTCCCAGTTTTCTCAAGTCCCCTCCAATATTCATCATTATCTCTTTCTGTTAGCCAATCTGACAGGTGTATAGTGGTATCTAAGATTTGTCTTAATTTGTATTTATCTGATATCAATATTGAATAGTAATGGTGATATTGGGCAGCCTTGGGTCATTCCTGACCTTATTGGGAATGGTTCTAGTTTGTCCCCATTACATATGCTGCTTAACTTTTCCTTTAGGAATTTGGATGCCATACCACTTGGTGCCTATATGTTTAGTATTGATATTGCTTCATTATCTATGCTACCCTTTAGCAAAATATAGTTTCCTTCACTGTCTGCTTTAATTAGATCTATCTTACTTTTACTTGATCTGAGATCAGGATTGCTACCCTTGCTTTTTTTGTTCACCTGAAGCATAATAGATACTACACCAGCACTTTACCTTCATACTATATGTATCTCTATGCTTTAGATATGTTTTTTTGTAAACAAAATATTGTAGGATTCTGGCTTTTAATTCGGTCTGCTATCTCCTTCCGTTTTATGGGAGAGTTCATTACATTCACATTTACATTTAAAATAACTAATTCTGTATTTCCTGCCATCTTATTCACCCAAATTTATGTTTTTCTCTTTCCTTTCCCACTTCCCTGCTCCCCAGTATTTTGCTTTTGATGATCATCTCCCTTAAACAGTCTTTCCCCTTTAGGTCCCCTCCCCCTTTTTTACACCTTTCCCTTAATTCTTCTATTTTTCCTTCTATTAGTCTTTCCCTTTCTTTTCTCCTTTCCTTCCCACTACCCTATAAAGTGGGACAAGTTTCTCTGTGAAATTAAGTATGTCTGCTATTCTCTCTTAAAGCCAAATCTGATGAGAGTAAGATTCACACAATGCTCATTCCCCTCCCTTTTTTCCTTCAATTATAAAAGTTTTTCTTTGCCTCTTAGTGAGATGTAATTTCCCTTATTTTGCCTCTTTTTTTCCTTTTTCCAGTATGAGCCTCTTTCTACCTCTAGTTTCTTTTCCATATTATCAAAATAAAATCAAATTATACCCACATTCTCTAAGTATACCCATAATAGAAATACAGTTCTAAAGAATTCTTCACTTTTTTGCTTTTTTATGCTTCTCTTGAGTTCTGTGTTCGGAGGTCATTTTTCTTTGTTCAGATCTGGTCTTTTCATTAGAAATAGGTGAAATTCACCTATATTATTAAATGCCTATCCTTTTCCCTGAAAGGTAATGCTCATTTTAGCTAGATATCTTATTCGTGGCTGTAATCCAAGTTCCTTTTCCTTTTGGAATATCAGATTCTAGTCCCTTTGATTCTTTAAGGTAGAAGCTGATAGATCTTGGGTGAGCCTAATTGAGGCTCCTCGGTATTTGAATTGTTTCTTTTTGGCTGCTTGCAATATCTTTTCCTTAGTGCAATAGTCCTGAAATTTAACCATGATATTCCTTGAGGATTTAATTTTGGGGTCTCTTTCAGGAGTTGATTGGTGAATCCTTTCAATGGGTATTTTATCTTTTGATTCTAAAACATCAGGGCAGTATTCTTTTATGTTTTCCAGTAATATGATGTGTAGGTTCTTTTTTACATTATGGCTTTCAGGAATTCCAAAAATCCTTAAATTGCTTCTCCTAGATCTATTTTCAAGGTCAGTTGTTTTTCCTAGGAAATATTTCATATTTTCTTCTATTTTTTTTCATTTTTTTTGTTTTTGTTTGACTGAATCTTTTAGTCTTATTGAGTCATTCACTTCCATTTGTTCTATTCTAATTTTTAGTGTATTATTTTCTTCAGTTACGTTTTTTAGCTCCTTTTGTAATTGGCCAATTGAATTATTTTGTTCATTGCATTCTTTCTCAATTTCACCAATTTTGTTTTTCAATGAATTGGTTACTTTTTATATCTCTTTTGTAGGGTATTATATGCTTTTTCCATCCCTTTTTGCAATGATCTCATTTCATTTCCCCATTTTTCTTCTAACTCTCTTTTGAAAATTTTTATGCAGTCTTCCAGGAGAATCTTGTGAAATGGGGACCAGGTCATGTCTCCCTTTGTCTCTTCCTCTGGAGTTGCTTTACCTTTAGACACTTCAGGAGTTGTGGTTTGTTCTTCTCACACTTCATAAAAGCTGCCTATAGTGAGCAATCTTTTTTGTTTTTATTCATTTTTTAAGGTTTGAGGTCTGTTCAAAGCAAAGGATTGAAAGCTGCTTTAATTTGCCCTGGGGCAGTTCTGCTGTTGGATTTCTGGTGCTGGGTAATGGCAACTAAGACCAACTCTTCTGGGATTCAGTTGTTTACAATTTATCTTTTACAAAAGGCAAATATACCAAAACACCTGGTTGCAACCAGGGAAGACTGGCCTAAGAGGCTCACAGAGTCTTCCCAGGTGCTTAGAAACTGCAACAGTCTGAGTCCCAACCCTGGCTTCCTGCCCTGGGTTCCACAGACTGTCCCTGTGCCTGATTGACACGGACCTTATCGGAAGTTTTCCAAGGTAACTTCTTCTGGGAATGTGTTATGCTCTAAATATTTGGGGGTGCTTTGAGTCAAAAATTGGTTTAGAGGCTTGATCTGCTGTTGGTTTGAGAGAAGGTCAGAGGAGGTCACAGAGAGGTGCATCTGCTCACCACTCATCTCCCCTTTTCATTAGGTTTTTTTTTTTGGTATTTCCCTTTCCATAAATCATCTCTCCAATTTTTCCTCTACTTCTCTTATTTGATTTTCAATGTCTCTTTAGAGTTCTTTCATGAGTTGAGAACAATTCTTATTTTTCTTGCAGGCTTTAGATATAGGACCTTTAATTTTGTTATCTTTTGATTGTAGGTTTTGATCTTTCTTGACACCATGCTAAGTTTCTGTGGTTAGAATCTTTTTCCTGTTTGCTCATTTTCTCAGCCCATTATTCAGCTTTTAACTTTTTGTTAAATTAGGGCTCTGTTTCCAGGGTTGGGGGTGTAATATTCCAAGTTTCAAAATTTTGTGCAGTTGTTTTCTGAGATCTTTTTAGTAACTGAACATAAGCATTCTTTTCTGTCCTGAAACTGTGAGGAAATTTCCCAGTGCAATATGGCTGTAAATTTTAGTTCTTCATCTGTTCTAGTAAAGAGACCTCTTAGAAGATGAGGTCTCTGGAAAGTACTACCACCACTGCAACCACTACTTACCTTGGTTTGCTGGCTTCCCAAGGCCCTTTTACTCTAGTGAGGCAATCATTTCCTGCCCACTTTCCAAGTTGTCCTTGATGTCTCTGGGCTAAGAGGTTTGGAAACTTTAAGGCCACTGATTCAGAGCCCTTAAAGCTTGCTTCTACTTTGTTGGTGCCTAGGTTGCAGCCAACCTTTGATAGATTTCCACCCTGGTGCAACAGACCTGTGTCCTCCTAACCTTCCAAATTGTCTTCAGCTGGAATATTTTTGCACTCTATCTTTTTGTGGATTCTGACATTATAAAATTAGTGTAGAGTAATTATTTAAAGTATTGGAATTATTTGGGGAAGGAGTCTCTATCTTTACTCCACCATCTTAGTTCCATATATTGAGTGCTGATATTTCAAAAATAAGAATAGGTCTCTGAAAAAAGTTCTGGGAGATATCCATGCTTAGAGATCAGAGGATGTTTGTAAACCAAGCAAATGAGTTTGATTTGAGTAGTAAAATACCAGTAATTTAAAAGTAACAGAATTCATAGTAGCTTGTTTTCATTATGTGCTTTCTCAATCAAAAGATACTAATAGACAATTATTATTCTTTTGTAGGTCCATTTGTTGTTGTTTTTGTTATTTGTCAATAAAATTAAGTTCTGTTTGAATATTTTAGGAATCACTAGTAAAGAGTTTTTTTTTTTTTTTTCTGGAAGAAAAAAATTTTTTTTGATTCTTACTGAAATGCAATTTTGAGACAGAGTATACACATACTTACAGATATTTTATATATGTACATACAATATATATAAATACATATAAACATATAGATTAATTACACATGGTGAAAATAATAAAAGCTTATATTCACTTATAATATTCAATCACATGGAAATGTGTTCCTACTTAAAACAATCTATAAAGCTTCTCAAACAGTCTTTATGGGTTTTGTCTTATACTATGTGGTCATCACCTTTAAAAGTCCTAGGATCAGAACAGAAAAAAAAAAAAAACTTTTCTAGGGATAGATTTTATTTTCATTCTCTATGGATTCTTGTAAGAATAGAAGGAATAGATATGTCAGCTGATATCACTTTTTTTCTACAATTCATAGAGAAGTCAAAGATACTTCTATAGAAACAAGGTTAAGAAAAATAAATAAGGGGGCATGTAGGTGGCGCAGTGGATAGAGCACCAGCCCTGAAGTCAGGAGGACCTGAGTTCAAATCTGTTCTCAGACACTTAACATTCCCTAGCTGTGTGACTTTGGGCAAGTCATTTAACCCCAATTGCCTCAGCAAAAAGCAAAAAAATAAATAAAAATAAATAGGACAGATTTGTGTGCATCTATGAGGGGGCTTGCATATGTGTGAGAAAAAATATATATTACAAAAAAGATTTGATTTCACTATCCTCAAATAGAAAAATGAAACTTCTATATCCTTATCACTGACAAATAATCTGTAATGCTTTTAGAGAGAAAATTCAAGAGAGAAAATCAAGAGATTTTATTCTATTCCTAATGGTTTCTTGTGTGACCTTGGGCAAGCCACTTAACCTCCTGGTGACTCAGCTTTTCCATCTGTAAAACTGCATAATAATTACCTCATTTATTCTAAACTCAATAGATTGCTATTTTTATAAGCCTTGTTCAGGATCAAGGACAGTCATTCAAGGCTTAAATCTTCTTAAGGTCTAATATCTATATTTCATATTTTAAATAAGAATTAATGTAGACCATGCATCAGAATACAAGGGGGAAAGGGATGAATTATTTTCGTGGGCTACATGATAACTTCTAGTTAAGGCAATAGAATATAAACCATATACTCATTATTTCACTTTTCATGTAAATTGAAAATTGGAGCATCTAAGATGCAAGGCAATAGGAGAACCAGACAAATGCATCATACCAAAAGAATGAACTTCTGCTATTTCTAAGACTTCTTTTCATTCACCCCCTATCCTTAGAAATCCATAAAACTTCTCAAATCACTATCTGTAGACATGATGATGACACCATCTGTTTTTCAGAACCACTTGTAACTGACATTTTTTTTCTCCTCTGAGTTGACTTGTGGGGTCAACTAGCTTATCTCATTCTTGTCTTTAGAAAAAAAGGCAAACAGATGTTACTCTTCTTTGTAGTACATTACCTAATCTGACTAATGATAGTAAAGTTCAAGTTAGTGAGTTTTTCTTGGCCTGCCTTACATCTTCCAAATACCTTTGAGTCCTGCTAGATTCTTGACACCACTTTATCATTCAGTAAACACATTGATTACTTGACAAATAAGATTTCAGCTAAATTGAACATTTTTAAAATCGATTTAGACACTGCCTCACCATTAGAACAGCTAATACAATTGTAAGCACATTTATTTTTTAGCATCCGGGACATTGGCCTATTTATAAATGCACTTTCACACCACAGTTTAAAAATATTCAATGCTTCCTTCAACCCAGCAGCTGCAATTATATTGCAATTAGTGTTCATGATTACTAACTCTGAAAAGATTAGACCCCATTGAGGATTTGGCTGTTAAAAATTTAATGTGGTATGAGAATTCTTCGAGAATAGTGGTGAAGGGAAATGATAGGATGATATGACTTAGCTGTAAGATGAGTTAAGATCAAAATGTCAAAGCTAAATACAAGAAGGAAACTTCATAAATGTCAGCTGTGCTGTATTCCTATGGGGTACGCTAACAATAAAGACTCCACAATTTCAGATGTTTTCCATAATAAACAAATTCAACAGAAAAGCAAAAAGATTTTCCTTCAAAAAAGTTTCATAATGAAACTTGTGAACTTCAGTCCAAATTTAAACATGTCAAAGACATACTCAATTGAAGATAAATGTGGTAATAATGATAGACATTCTTTCATTCATGAATAAATTAAACCAGTGCTAAAAATGTAATGATACAACAGGATTTATTTAAATGTTATTATTTTACTAGGCAAAGTAATCTCTTTAAAAGGAAGTTTACAACAGTTAGGGGTAGTATAGTGCAATTGAGAAATAAGCAGCTTTGGTTTTTAAAGTCCTGAGTTAAAAATCAATCATTTGTTACTTGTATTGTAACTTTGGGAAAATTAATGAGCCTCTAAGATTCTGTTTTGTTTTGCTTTGTTTTGTTTTTTAATTGAAGTGAGATTGTTCTAGATGGCCTGGAAATTCCCTTCTAACTTTATATTAATATCCCTATTATTTCAACATAGTAGCGCATTATATCCTTTGAGCTGTTCTTCAACTTGGATTAACACTCATGATATTAGATCTACAGAGGGTTGCTCACTTGGATAATCTGTATGTCTGGACCTCTCAAAATAATAGCTCATAAAGCCCCTACTAACTTTTTCTTATCTTCTATTGTCAGTCAGTAGAAAAAAAATTAGCTCAAAATAAAGGGATTTTCAAAAATTCCATATAACCAATAAATAAATTCCCCATCTCATTCCTATAAATGCAATATACACCATTCCA
>JAJPUD010023076.1:7284-20497 GCA_023553655.1 Myrmecobius fasciatus | reverse complement strand
TCTCTATGTTTTAGATGTGTTTCTTGTATACAACATATTGTTGGATTCTGGTTTTTAATCCACTCTGCTATCTGCTTCTGCTTTAAGGGAGAGTTCATTCCATTCACATTCACAGTTAAAATAACTAATTCTGTATTTCCTGTCATCTTATTTACCCTAGCTTATGCTTTTCTCTTTCTTATCCCCTTTCCCTCCTCCCTACTATTTTGCTTTTGAAAACCACTTCCCTCAAACAATCCTTCCCCTTTAGAGCCCCACCCACCCCCTTTTTCCCCCCTTTCCCTCCAGTTTCCTTATAAGTACGTCTATTATTCCCTCTGAGCCAAATCTGATGAGATGGAGATTAACCCAATTCTCATTCCCCTCCCTTTTCTCCCCTCAATCATTATAGGTTTTCTTTGCCTCTACATGTGATGTAATTTCCCTTATTTTACCTCCTTTTCCTCTTCTTCCAGTGTTATCCCTTTTCTACCTCTAATTTCTTTTTCAGTTTATCATATCATAAGATTCATAAAATCACAATAAACATATAATAATAATCATAAAATCACAGTAATCATATCATAATCATAATGTAATAATCGATTCATAAAATCAACCCTCATTCTATAAGTATCTATAACATAAACATAGTTCTCAAGAGTTATTTTTTCTTGTTACCTTTTTATGTTTCTCTTGTGTTCTGTGTTTGTAGATCAAATTTTTTGTTCAGTTCTGGTCTTTTCAGTAGAAATAGGTGAAATTCTCCTATATCATTGAAAGACCATCTTCTTCCCTGGAAGATAATGCTCATTCTGGCTGGGTAACTTATTCTTGGCTGTAATCCAAGTTCCTTTGCCCTTCAGAATATCTGATTCCAGGCCCTTCGATCCTTCAAAGCAGAAGCTGCTAGGTCCTGTGTGATCCTAATTGTAGCTCCCCAATATTTAAATTGTTTCTTTCTGGCTTCTTGTAATATCTTTTCCTTGGTATGATAGTTCTGGAATTTAGCCACGATATTTCTGGGGGACTTAATTTTTGGGTTTCTTTCAGGAGGTGATCGGTGGATTGTTTCAAGGAGTATTTTGCCTTCTGGGTGTAAAATATCAGGGCAGTTTTCTTTTATGATTTCCTGGAATATAGTGTCCAGGTTCTTTTTTTCATCATGGCTTTCAGGAAGCCCTATAATCCTTAGATTGTCTCTCCTAGATCTATTTTCCAGGTCAGTTGTTTTTCCTAGGAGATATTTCATGTTTTTCTCTATCTTTTCATTTTTTTGTTTTTGTTCAACTGATTCTTGAAGTCTTGATGAGTCATTAATTTCCAATTGTTTGATTCTAATTTTTAATGTCTTATTTTCTTCAGTTACTGTTTTTAGTTCCTTTTGCAATTGACCAATTACATTTTTTTGTTCATTGCATTCTTTTTCCATTTTTTCTATTTTATTTTGCAGTGATCTCATTTCGTTTCCCCATGTTTCTTCTAACTCTCTTTTAAGATTTTTTATGCAATCTTCAAAGAAAGCCTTGTGACATGGAGACCAATTTATGTCTCTCTTTGGGGCTTTTTCTGGAGTTGCTTTACCTTTAGGGGCCTCAGGATTTGAGGTCTGTTCTTCCCTCTCTCCATAAAAGTTGTCTATGGTGAGAGCTCTTTTTGGTTTTTTATTCATTTGTTTTTTTAAAGGTGTGAGGTCTGTTTAGGGCAAAGGTGGGACAGCTGCTTTAATTTGCCCTGGGGCAGTTCTGCTGATTGAGTTATTTCAGGAACTGGGCAGTTCTGCTGATTGAATTATGTCAGGGGCTGGGCAGCTCCACTGATTGAATTATTTCTGGTGCTTATCAGACCTGTTTTGAGGTTCTTCCAGAGTATCTTCTTCTAGAATCGTGTTGTTCTCCGGATATTGTGGATTTTTTTGCTTCAGAATCAGTCTAGAGGCTTCATATTTTGTTGGTTTGAGGGGAGGCCAGAGGAGGTTACAGAGAATCCTGTCTGATCTCCGCCACCATGGCTCCACACCCCTGAGAAATGTTTCAGCAATTCTAAAGGATAACTTGAAATTATAGCTGAATGTGCTTAGAATGCCTTTAGCCTTTGACCCAGATTCTATTATTAAACATACAACACAAAAGGTCAAAGACAAAAAAGTATCAAATGTGCTGAAATGCCCACATTCTGCATTAGCAAAGAAATGAAAACCAAATCATACCCATCAGTCTAAATAAAATGAAATGTAACTGCTAAAAGAAACAGGATACTAAGTATTCAGAAAAACATGGGAAGAATTGGCTGAACTGCTCCAAAATAAAATAACCAATGCTGTGTACAAAATGAATAAAATAGCAAACCTGAATGTATTCCATTATGGTCATCAACCTTGTACCCAGAGAATTAAAGATTTGGGAGATTATAAATATGGAATACAGGAACTATCAGAAATCATCGATATTGTTTGGTTTTGCCATAGTACTTCCCTCCTCAGCCTACCAAAACTCTGCTCTTTTTTAAAATTGTTGATAGAAAAGAAAGTTAATTGTTTAAGTTAGGTAGAAAAAGAAATATTAGGAAATGAATGTGATGTGAAAATAAAAAGCATTACATGTGTATATGTATATAAAGATGTATAAAGAAATGAAATATTTGTTTCAAAACCAAATGATAATTCATATTTCAATTTTTTTATAAAAATTAATAATTTGGGCAATTTTAAAATATACATATAATTTCCAGAAAAACATTTTATACCTCAAACATTGGTAACAGATATTAGTTCCTAGGAAACAATCTCAGTAATCAAGTTTGAAGTTATGTTTTAAAACTTAAGCAACACTAAATCTTTTTGCTAAAATGCTTTCTGGGGAAAAGCAAGTATCTTCTTTGAGAAAAGGAAACTGCTAAAGTTGATGACTTCTGATTGAAAAAAAATGAAATCACAAAGACTGACTTGGACTTTGAGAAAGTTCTATTTAATTCTCTTTTTTTGTACATTTGCTTGGAAAGGGGGTGCAAAAGAGACAGAAATAATGTCAAATTCTTAGTAGATAAATTTACATATAGGACTCAGGTTCTTCTAAATCCCAGACCAGTCTAACCTCAACCCTATGTTCCCTTTCCTGGTATAAGGAGAAGGAAGTTTTAAAGGAAAATTAAGGTCATTACTTAAGAATTGCTTAGTAGATATTAGCAGAAAATGAAAGGTAATAAACCCCAGAAAACTGACAGAGGAAAATTTTCTTACATATATGAGAACACAGGAAAACTTTTATTGATAGATACTCATAAAGTTGATGTCCCAGACAGACTGCCAAAAAACATAAAATTTTGCCAAAAGCTATCCTATACACTTCTGTCTTCCCTGGCCTCCCAGAGAAGGTCAAAGGTTGGCAAAGATTCCCTAGGAACTTTGCTGAAAATTGCAAGAATTTCCCAGTCTGGACAGCTCCAGTCAAGAAAAACTTGCTGAGCAGGAGCTCATGATGTTCCAGACAAGCCTTCTCCCAGCAGCTTGAGGTGTCCCGGCTATAGAATTGTGGGAGACAAAAATAGGGGGTTTACATTGACAAGGATGGAATCAAGCAAAGGGAGGCTCTCCTTGTACTGGGCCACCAAATGTTAAGGTTGGGAAGGATACCCCAAAAGTTTGGGGTCATAGACCAGTGTGGCAAAGTGTCTCAAAAGAATATGTAGACTTGAATCCATTCCGAGTCAAGGGGCAAAGTTTATTGCAAATGTAACACTAAACATTTTGGATAATGCCAGGATTTTACCCCATTCTGAAAGAAAAGAGAAATGAAAAACAAATTAAGTAAATAGCAACTTTTTGCTAACTCTTCCTTAACTCCTATTTTGTCCAGACTCCCCCTTCTGCTCCTTTGGGAAAGCACCCCAGAAGGCATTAAGGGATCTTCTCCATTCCACTCCCCAGAGTGGTTCTGAGTATATCTCAGTTGTGAGGATGGCTAACAAGATCAATATAACAGAAGTCTCTCTGTTAACTAACTCTTCTCATCTCAGAATGGTAGAGAAACTCAAATTCTGCCTCACTTTTAGAAATAAGGGAAGCAGCCATGGGGACCCCACACAACCTTGCCCAAATGCCCCCCACCCAGTTTGGGGAGAATGGGGACAGAGGGGGGTCAGGTTCCATGGTCAGCATACCCTAAGCCCTGGCACCTGAAACTACCATTAAAGGGATGTAACTTCAGCTTCCAGGATGTCTTTGCTGCCCTTTTCTATGAGCTCTCAGTGTTCATTTTAAGGTGAGTAAAGAGGCTGGAAGGTGAAAAGAGGCACATGGCTTGATTAAAGATCCTGCATCCATTTCAGGATAACCCTGAGAAGCAAATGAATGGGATTAACCAATAGGGTTATGAATCAAGACAGATCAAAATCACTTGGAAGTCCCACAGTCAAGGGCAGTTGCATACATGACAGGATCTAATGAAGATATGAAGACATTAACTTGATTAGAATCTGAAATAGAAATGTGAATAAACACAATTATTCTTTCTTAATCACCCAAATCATCTTTCTCTTAGAAAACATCCAATATCAAGGAAAGGTGGAAAGAGAAGTTTAGAACAGGAAAAAAAAATCTATAGAGAGGCCCAGAGACCTAGGGAATCTCTCTCTGGAGGGACCATTAAGGTGGCTATGAATTCAGCAATATCTCCTACTTACCTGAGACTGGCCTGGGAAGTAGGATCAAGAGGACAAAGGAAAAATCTAGCAGAAAGAGGCATTCCATCTCAATATAGTCCCATCAAAGTCACTGCAGCTGGGATTATGGGCAAGTCATTTAACTTCTCTGACTAATTTTCTTCATCTGAATGAAAAGGGAAATGGATTCAATAAGTTCTGAGGTTCCTTCAATCCAAACTTGAAGTTGGAGGTTCTATTAGTCTTCACTAGAAAAGAATCCTCCTGTTCAGAGACCTGACTCCCTTGACAAAACCACTAAACTGTCCAAGCTCTCCTGAGAGTTGAACTCTGTCAAGCTCTACTGGGAAATGAAAGCAGAAAACTTGTGGACTATAGAACTTGGGACCTTTGTCCCTTAATCATAAAATCATTCTACTTATCATAAACGGTCAGTCCAAGTTATCTTTTTTGAAGAAAAAATACATGCTGTGTTTCCCCCTTCTTACCTAATTCTAGGGATCAATTGATACAATTTTAGAGGTGTCCTTAGAATTCACCCACTTCAACCCTCAGTTATAAAATATTTGCCTGATGTCAGGAAAGCACTGTGTATATTTGGGAGCTCTGTAGAAAAAAAATAGATTATTGATATGCTTAATTAGAGGTCTAGCTCTGTTCCTTATCTGGACTTTGCCACTATATCTCAACTGCCATCTCACTGTGGAAGAGATTATAGTTCCTGGGATATTTCTCTGTGCCCCACCAGGCCTTTTCCAAACAGTAAATTGTTCCTGAAGCTTCCATTTTGGAAAGAGACCCATTCTGATTAATCTTTCCCCTCTCAACTCAGCTTCTGACTTTTCAGATATTGACAACACCCTCAGATATTGACAACTCCCCTCATCTTTTGGTGGCTTATCTTGGCCCTTAGAATATAACTCTTTTTGTTTTATATTTGTATCCCCTGTGCTTAGGACAGTGATTGGAACAATATTGTTGCTGTTGTTCAGTCATTTTAGACATGTCCTAGTCTTCATAACCCATTTGAGGTTTTCTTTGCAAAGACATGGAGTGGATTGTTTTTTTTTTTTTTTTTCAGTTTATTTTACAGATAAGGGATTGAGGCAAACAGAATCAAATGATTTGGTCAAGATCACGTGGCTAGTAAGTCCCTGAGGCAAATGAAAACATGTTCCCCTTTAGGGACCCAAACTAAATGATGAGGTTACATGGCTGTCTGGGCTGCCTGACTTGGAAAAGTCATTGAGTATTCTAAAAGAGCCACTTTCATGGCTTGGAAATCTGTTTCCTGAAACTCTTATTTGATCTATTGGAAAGGAAATTGAAACAGTTCAACTGTAACCTTACATGTTAATTGAGCCTCTCTTGATAGAGTACTCATAATTACATTAACAGTCTGGTCTAAGTGGAAAGCAAGGTAGATAGTAGAGAGAACACCAGATCCAAAGTCAAGAAAAGCTGAGTTTAAATCTGATCTTAGACACTTATCAGTTGTGTGACCTTGGGCAAGTCACTTATTTCATTTGCCTCAGTTTTCTCAAATATAAAATAAGGATAATAATTACACCCACCTCCTGCAGCTGTTGTGAAGATCAAATGAAATATTTATAAATGAATTATATTAAGGGCCCCACATGTGCAAGAATGTTTGTGGCAGCCCTTTTTGTAGTGGCTAGAAATTGGAAACTGAAGGGATGCCCATCAATTGGAGAGTGGCTGAATAAATTATGGTATATGAATGTTATGGAATATTATTGTTCTGTAAGAAATGACCAGCAGGACGATTTCAGAGAGGCCTGAAGAGACTTGCATGAACTGATGCTGAGTGAAACGAGCAGAACCAGGAGATCATCATACACAGCAACAACAGTATTACATGATGATCAATTCTGATGGACATGGCTCTCTGCAACAAAGAATTGTCTCAAACCAGTTCCAGCTGTTCACTGAAGAAAACCATATACACCCAGAGAGAGGGATATGAAATATGGACCACAACATAACATATTCATGATCTCTATTGATATTTGCTTGCATTGTGTTGCCTTTCTCTGATTTTCTTTTTTTTTCTTGTAGATAGGATTTTTCTTCCATAACTTGTCAAGTAATTCAACATTATTAACATGTCATGGACTTCCTGCCATTTAGGGGAGGGGAGGGAACTGGGGGTAAAATTTGTAATGGAAAGCTTTGTAAAGATCAATGCTGGGGAACTACCCATACATATGTTATACAAATAAAAAACTTTAATAAAAAAAAGGAAAAAAAAATAAATGAATTATATTGATGAATGAAATAATATTTATAAAGTGCCATATAGTAGATCCTTAATAATATTCGTTCTCACTCCTTCCCCAGTCTGGAATCATCTTTTGTCAGAAGAAAAATCCATGTCATATATTCTTTCCTTATCCAATTTCATATATCGTGGATTTTCAGATTTCCCAAAGCACAGGTCAAACCATGTCAGCATCCTGCCCCAACTTCCAGTGGATCCCTATTAACTCTAGGGTGAAAGGTAAACTCTTCATTCTGACATTTCAAAGACTTAACAGCTTAGTTCCAATGTCTTTGATTGTTATCTTAAATATGATTCTGAAATTTGTAACTGATAAGTTACAAAGAGGTGGGGGTTGGGGGGTACTGTAGATTGCCTTCTCTTGGAATTGAGCTGCAAAAGATAGTGGAAATGTGGGAAAAGAGCTGACAGGCTACAGGGATTAAATGAGGGTGTCTAAGAATTAGGGGGACTTGTGGGTACATTGGTGGGCACAGGAAATGAGAAAGACTGAAGAGAAGAGAGTTGGCAGCCTGCTGGAGAAAGTGGGATAGAATGGATCATTGGACATGGAAAAGGTCCCCTTGTTATGTGAGACAGAAGAAAGAGAAAATGATGGCACAAGAGTGATGTGAGATGAGAGGGAGAAGAGAAACCTGTGAATGGCCTCAGTGTTTTAGGAAAATAGGGGGCAAGAGTCTCAGTGGAGAGAGTTGGGAAAGAAAAAGGCAGAGAAGATTTGAAGAAGGTAGAAAAGGGTCAATAAGGGCAACCTCCCAACAGAAGTTCTCTGGGCTAAAGGAAACAAAAGTGTGATGCTTCCCTCAAAATATATTATTCAGCACAGTTTATTTAGCCATTCTTTTATCATCAGATAGTATTATTTTGATCATCCCAGGTACTGCTCCTGTGAGCAGCTGCTTTTTCGTGTTTTAACAGCATTGCCCAAGAATATTCCTAAAAACAATATACTGGATTCCTACCCAAACTGAAAACCAGATGGATTATAATAGCTACTTTCCCAGAGTTCTCCAGTACTTTTAAGGAATTGGGGTTTCCACCCTCTACCTTTGGTTCCATTTCCCAACAATAATATTCGTTTATTAATATTAATATCAAATATTCATTTGTTAAAGAAATCCAAATTCAATTAAATTTAACGTCATTAATCAGTTTTTACAAAGGAATATTTCAAAAATATAACCACAATAAACATATAAAGATCCTCCCAAAAACTTCAGTGGCATAGATCCCCAATCCTGAAATACCACAGTCTCTGTGGAAAGGAAAGGGATCAAATTCACAGCTTTACTTAACTCCCCTGTGGCACAGTTGCAATACCAGGGTTCAAGTACATTGGCTTCTTAGGAAGCCTGTCTCCAATATCCCAGGTCTAGTGGGGATTAGACTGAAAAGGGTAAACAAAACCAAACAAAAGAAAAATAGAATCCATTTCTTGGCATCCTGAGGCCAAAGGGCAAAAGGTTTCCTCAGAAGCTCAACTCATAGATAGTGAATGAACTTGGTCTTTTACCCTTTCTGGATGAAACCAGAAAAAGAACTTGAATGACCATCATTGACCTGGGAGGAGGTCTCTCTGGTGGAGGCAACCAGCCCACATAACTACAAAAATCAGGCTATTCTCCATCTTGGGAAATTCTTCACCTTTAGCCCATCAGGTAAAGGACATGTGGAGGACACTAAAAATCTGTAAGACAAGTTGGATTATTCTTCAAATCATGCACTTAGAATTCTAGTGTGTTGAACTGAATGAAAATAATAGCCAATGTGCCATGTTCCATGCCAAATGTTTTACAATTATTATCTCATGTGATCTTTAGAGCAATTCTGGAGGGCAGCTACCATTATTATCTCCATTTTATAGATGAGGAAACTGACAGAATAGAGGGTTACTGACTTGCCTACACAGGCAACAAGAGTCCAAGACTGGCTTTGAATTCAAGTCAAGTTCTATCCACTACACCCCCAACTCTGAGCTGTATTGGGCAAAGTGAATGTGGACAAGAATGAAGAAGGAAGTATGGAGAAATCACCAACACCTCATCCCCAAATCCCCCCAAATATCTCATCCACTGAGCTCTAATGCCTTCTAACAGTCAAAAGTCAAGTCACAGGAGATGATGTGGGTCAGTGGAAAGAGACAGAAGTCCTGAGTTCAAATTCTGTCTCCACCACTTGTTACCTATATGATCTTGGGCAGTTTGCTGAGTTGAGTCTTCTGTCTTCATGTATAACATGAGGAGGATTCAATAGAGGATTTTGAAGGTCCAGCGCAGCTCTAATTCTATGATTTTGCCATTCTTAGATTCTGCTAGGTTGTGTTCAGTGAGGAATTAGAAGTGGAGCTTCTCCTTGCTGGTGCCTGGATATTCGTGCTTAGCGTTCTCATAAAAAGCACTTCCTGGAACATTGGTTAAGGTTGAGGTTGAGAATGGAGAGAACGATTATTGAAAAGAGGAGCATGTGTTTAGCCTCTATCAGAATACTTGCTCTTCTGGAGAGGGGGGGAGGTAAGGGAGGGAGAAAAAATTGGAACACAGAATTGTTCAGAAATGAATGTCGCATCCTATGTTTTTATGTATTCAGAAAAATAAAATACTATATAGAGGGAAAAAAGAAAAAAAGAAAGGAGCATCATTTTTCCTTTCATTAAAAGGGTCAGGGCAGTTGCATGGTGATAGGGTCTCCTTGAAGGTGTCATGGAAGGTGTGGATGTGGATGAGATCAGTGATATTGTAGGACATGTGCCCTATTTCATAGTCCAGGAAAATCCTCACTATTTTGGAGGCTACTACCAATTGGAGAGCAGGGAATGTCTGGAGAGAGGCACGTGAATGTTCCTATTTGTCAAAGAACAAAGAACCCAGAACCTGGCCTGTGGTATAATCTGTGCCATTCGTTGATGGCAGACTGTCATTACAGAGCTCCAGAACCCATTTCTTCTTTCATCCACAGCTTCCTCCAAGAACTCATCTCCAAATTTAGGAGAAATATTTGCAATTATTTGGCAAGAAGACTGAGAAATGAGCACTGCTTTCATAAAAGGGTATATCCACTGCAGATATCAATCCAGAAGTTAAAACAAGGGCCACATCCCTGTTCCTTCTCTTCAATTGGGCCTCTAAAGATATTCTATATTCCCATTATTCATCTCAAATATTGACTATCTGCATAACTATGGCAAAATCATATAAACTATCTTAACTCAGTTTCTCTCTCTCTATATATATATATATTTATGTAATAGCGATATTAATAGCTCCTTCCAGAGTTAATGTGAAGATCAATTAATTAATTAAGCAAATTAATATTTGTAAAGCAAATTGAAAAACATAAAGAAATATAAATTCTTTTCTACTCTTAATGGTACTTTATTTTTTCCAATTACATGTAAAAATAATTTTGAACATACATTTTCATCAGATTTCGAATTCAGTGTTTTTTCTCCCTCCCCCAAACAGCAAGCAATCTGACATAGGTTATGCATGTACAATCATGGTAAACATATTTCCACATTACTCATGTTGTGAAAGAAGAATTAGGAAAAAAGGAAAATCCATGAGAAAGAGGAGAAAGAGTGAAAATAGTATACTTGCAACTACAATCAGTCTCCACAGTTCATTTTCTGGATGTGGATGGCATTTTCTATCCCAATTCTATGGAAATTGTCTTGGATCACCATACTGCTGAGAAGAGACAAGTCTATCATAGTTCATTATGACACAAGGTTGTGTTCACTGCATATAACATTCTCTTGGTTTGGTTCACTCCCTTCGGCATCAGTTCCTTTAAGTCTTTCCGAATTTTCTGCATTCTTCTTTCCTGAAATTTATTTTAAAACAATATTATTCCATTAAATTCATATAACCACAACTTGTTCAGTTATTTCCCCGGTTGATGAGTATCTCCTCGATTTCCCATTATTTGCCACCACACTAAAAAAGAGTTGCTACAAATATTTTTAGTACATGTGAATCTTTTTTCCCTTGTTTATGATCTCATTGAGATACAGACTCAGTAACTGTATTGGTGAACCAAACTATATGCAGAGTTTGATAACCCTTTGGGTATAATTCCAAATTGCTCTTCAGAGTGCTTGGATAAATTTACAACTCCACCAACAATACATTAGTGTCTCTTCCCACATCCTCTCCAACATTTACCATTTTCTTTTCCTGACAACTTAGCCAATCTGATAGGTTTTAGGTCGTATCTCATCACTGTTTTAGTTTGCATTTCTCTAATCAATAGTACTGTAGAACATTTTTTCAACTGACCAGAGATATCTTTAATTTTTTCATGTAAAAACTAGCTGTTCATATTCTTTGATCACTTATCCAATAGAGAATGAGTTTTATTCTTATAAATTTTTCTTAGCTCTCTATGTATTTGAAAAATAATGCCTTTATCATAGACACTGTCTGTAAAAATTGTTACCCACCATTCTGCTTCCTTTCTAATCATAACTGCATTAGTTTTGCTCGTACAAAATCTTTTTTAATTTAATGTAATCAAATCATCTGTTTCACATTTCATAATACTTTCTATTTCTCATTTTGTCATAAAATTTTCCATTCTCTAAAGATTTGACATGTAAACTACACCTTGATCTCCTAATTTGCTTATACTGTCACCCTTCATGTCTAAATCATGAACCCATTTCACCTTAAACTCAGTATAGGGTGTGAGATGTTGGTCTATGACTGGTTTCTACCATACTATTTTTTGTTTTTTGCAACAGTTTTTGTCAAATAACTCCTTATATCAGAAGGTGGAGGCTTGGGTTAATCAAACAGTAGATTATTATGGTCATTGACTATTGTCATATGGACATAACTTAGTCCTCTGATCCATCACTTTTTTTTCTCAGCCAATATCAAATGATTTTTGATGATATCTACTTCATAATATTGTTTTAGGAATGTTATGGATGGACCACCTTCCTTTGAATTTTTGTTTCATTAATTCATTTAATATACTTGACATTTTGTTCTTCCAAAGGCATTTTGTCAGTTATATGTAGCTCTATAAAATAATATTTTGACAGTTTGCTTGGTATGGCCCTGAATAAGTAGATTAATTTAGATAAAATTGTCCTTTTTATGTATTAAGAGCTATATAAATTCTAACATTACTACTGTTGCTACTCTTGCCTCTGCTTTTCCTATTGCTGTGAACCAGCTGTGGCAATATGGTTGTAATGGAACACTACAGTGCTCTAAGAAATGATGAGTCCAATGGTTTTGGAAAAACATGAATAGAATTGCATTAAATAATGAAGAACAAAATGAGCATAACCAGGAAATATAGTATACACTTGCAGTTATATTGGTATATGGGCAACTTTGAGTGAAAAAGTCATTTTGCTTATTATAAATACCCAAATTAACTATAAAAGACATAAGAAATTAAATTGCAAGCCAAGAAAGAATTAGTAAAGAGAAGTATTATATAAAATGATTTTACATCTCTTTTGTATGTATGTATATGTGTATATGTACTCAAAGTCTCAAACTCATCATTTCTTATAACACAGTAGTGTACTATTACAATCATATACCACAACTTATTCAGCCATCCCCCAATTTATGGGTACCCCCTGCAATTTCCAGTCTTCACCACCATAAAGTGAGCTACTATATATGTTTTAGGAAATTTAATTTATTCACATTTTCCCTAATCATTATTGGAAATAGACCTACTAATAATATCATTGGGTCAAAATATAGAGAGAGTATAATAATACTTTGGGGATAATTACAGCTTGTTTTCCAAATTGATTAAATCAATTCAAAGTTCCACCAACAATGAATTAGTAGTTCAATATTTCAGCAATGCTTTCAACATTTGTTACTTTTACCTTCAATCACTATAACCAATCTAGCACATATAACAGGATGAGAGTAAAGACAAAAGCTGAGAAGGGCAGTAGAAAAGTAGAAGGAAATTCTCAAAAAGTAATTAAGCATTTGAATGTGAAGGGGATGGACTCAACAATACAACAGAAATGGATAGGAGAATAGATTAAAATCAAAATCCAACAATATGCTGTTTACAAAAAACAAATTTCAATATGAGTAGCAAACAAACATAAAGTGGAGGATTTACACAACTATACAGTATCACCACATGGATATATTTAAAATGAAAAAGAAGACATAGGCACTATTTGCATCTTTCCTAACAACTGAGGGATGGGAAAAAGAAACAGGATGAAACAGAGAAAGAGAGAGAGAGAGAGAGAGAGAGAGAGAGAGAGAGAGAGAGAGAGAG
>JAJPUD010023075.1:0-20499 GCA_023553655.1 Myrmecobius fasciatus | reverse complement strand
CTCTCTCTCTCTCTCTCTCTCTCTCTCTCTCTCTCTCTCTCTCTCTCCCCCACCCCCTCCTCGCCCCTCCACTCCAGAGACAGACATGAGAAGGCCAGTTTAGTGCTAACAAAAAGCCAGAAAGGAACCAGAGAATTACAACTTTACAACTTGGTTGAGCTTAATCATCACCCCTCTAGGTTCTTGTGAAATGTTATCTTCATTTTCCTTGAGGTGATCCATTTTCATCATTGGCACTGAGATTTGTGCCAATGTAGTGAGACAGACACCCTTCATTTTGCAGGGGGGAAAAGCAGGTGAACTGGATGCTCACTGGCAACATTTCCATGCATAACTTGTAATTTCTTTCACTGAGTCAAAGTCCTAATGGGCATTGGATAAATGAAGCATATTCTAATCTAATCAAAGGGCCATTTTATCTCTTCATTTTGCTAAATCCCTATGTCCTATTGCCTACTCCCTTAGACACCCACTAGGAAATAGCAACAATCCCACAGAATTGTACTAAAAATCTTACTGGAATTACAGCCATTCATCGAATCAGAGAAAACAACCTCCAGAGAGCCCACACATTTTGCATTAAACACAGTGTATCAAATTTTTTTAAATCTCAAGTTGTTTGGTTAATGGTTTTCCCAGGCCTGAGGTTGAGACCAGAACACTGATCCCTCCCTTCAAGAATGTCAGCTGCCTTTGGGAGCTCTCTACTTAGATTGTTCAGCTTTTGTGTGGCATGTGGAGTACTTTCATTCATTCTTAAGCCTAATGCCCAATTAACTAAGAAAGAGGATTCATTAAATAACTTAAAGTAGACCCAAATTAAAGGTCAGGTTTTTCAGACACATTTGCAAAAAGCTCAGCCCCAGTTAGGAAATAATCATTATTTCAAGCTTATGTCCATTTGGGAATCTTTAAAATGAAGATAATTGAGAATGAAATCCACTTATAGAATCCATGACTATCACTTAAACTCTCTGGGTTTCAATTTTCTCATTTCTAAAATGAGAAGTTAGTTGAAATGACCTCTCCAATCTCTTCTAGCTCTAAATCTATGATCTTTTTTTTTCTTCCTTTTTTCCCTCTTTTCTAGCTTCTTTTCTTTTGTCCCTCTAGGGAAGTAGATAATAGCTAATTTATCCTTATTTTCCTACAAGGATCATCTCAGGTACCACAGTTTAAGATTTCTTTTTTGCTCCCTTTCCCCATTTAAAGAACAGATTAGAATACAGCAGAGTAGAAGGGAGAAATTTAAGGATGTCTTTTCCTCTTGAAAACTATTAATGCCTATCTTTGGGGCAGAAATACATGGAAGGTATATGTGCCAACCCCAGCTTTCTTTGCCCATTCAGCATAAAGAAAGTACCTACAAATGGAACTTAGCCCAAGATATGTCAGCAGCTAGGACAATAACACAGTTCCTTTAGAAGCATGTGACAGGTACAAGATCTTTCACTTGTATTGAGAGGGGAATTCATGAACGATGTTGCTAAATCTAAAGGAAAGAGAGCATGATCTTAGAATACATCCTTCAAGCTATATACAAAAAAATTTTATTTGGGGATAGGGAGAGGAGGGAAAAGGAACAGCCTGAGCCAGGAGGGTTGGCTTATGAGAGTCATTGTGTTCAGCCTTCTATTCAGACACGGGGAATTATTATTGATCTCCACCTATCTTGGCAATTGGTAACTCCAAAACTTAGAGTTTGGTAAGCAGATTTCCTAGGTACGAAAGCATTCATCTAGAAACAAGATCATCATGTGACTCCAAGTTGGAAAGTGAAGTCATGACTTGGTATGACTATTACATCCTTGCTATTTCAGCGAGTAATTCAGATTGTGCAAGTTCAATGGAAAGGAGGGCATCCATCTAACAGTCCCAAAGCAGGTTTAGGTTCTGGGAGTACACAAGGGTAGATCCAAATCACAAGTACTATGAGTCTGGGAAGGATTGTGTAAAAGACACAAGACAGCTGTGGATTCACTACAATGTTGTAGTGTTGTCTTGGTGGCAATCCTGAATTTGGTTCTATCTAAAAGGGCTATTGAGTGCTTCATGCACTTCCTTCATCCTTTTGTGAACTCCTATGAGTCTTCTATGTACCCTGTCTGTTTTCCATATCTGCTTATGGGATCCTGTGAATATCATGCTCCTTCTACATTTTCTATGAGTAAAAGTGAAATAAAAACTATCTTATCTTGTGTGCATTTATTACTTTGAATACTTGTAAGGAGTCTAGGAACCCTGTTACTCATATTTGGGGCAACCCTTTCATGAATCAAACTTATGCTTTATTTGGAGATTTTTCCGAGTAAATTCCAGATGAAGGCAATGAGACAAAGGAGGGGAAGGGGAGAAATTGTTTGATTTTTGTTTCGTTTCGTTTTTTTTTTTTTTCTGGGAAGCCTCTACTAACAGAGTAGAGTCTTAAGAAAAAAGATAGATCCTTGTTTATGGGTTACATTTGTATTCATTAGTGGAATGTCAGCTTTTGGGGAACTAGGGCAGTTTTTGTTTAATTTTGTTTTGTCTTTTTAACTCTCATTTGCCTGGGGCCTTGTCCAGTGTTCATGCTTAATAAATAATTGATAAACTGAATGGGGTCCACTAGGTGGTGCAATGGATAGAGCGTTGGACCCTGAAAACAGGAAGACTCATCTTCCTGAATTCAGATCTGACCTCAGAGACTCACTAGCTATGTAAGTCACTTACCTTTATATGCTTTAGTTTCCTCATCTACAAAATGAGCTGAAGATAGAAATGGGAAACGATTGAAATACCTTTGCCAAGAAGACTCTCTAAATGTGGTCACAAAGAGGCATAATTGAACAACAAAAAGAAAAAAAACTGAATGGCCTTATGAAAAATTGATTTATAACATTCTAGTGTGATATTCTCTGCCAGTAACTATCATCTTTCTTTAGCTTTTTGAAATATTCAGTTTTAAGTGGCTATGTAGGTTTTCTCTAGTACAAACCTGTTACATTAGAGACAATTTTTCCCTCCTCCATTCTGCCAAAAGTTTTGAGAACGAGTCTGAAGTATAATGTTTAATCCCACAGAGACATTGCTCAGCAACCAACCTGGAAAAAATTGAGTTTCTGTTCTGTTTCCTGAAGATTGCAATCCTCATCATAACAATGTACCTCAGGGTATATAGGAGACAATTTGAACTCGAGCATTAGTTAAATTTTCAGTGAGAACACTGACACACCTCAGAAATAGGTAAATGCTATAAATGTATTGCTTTGTTGATTATCTGCACTTCAGAAAGTGATGGAGAAAATGTTAATTCAACTTAAAAGTCTGTTATGAAAATAATTTTTTTTAAAAGAACTGATTGTTAAACATTTACTAAGCCCCTATGTTGGGCCTCACAAAGCTATTTGAGGCCTGCTTGTTGATAGCAGTAGTTACAACAAAGATGAGATGAATTAAGAATGAAGAATTAAGAATATATAAGCATTTGATGAATTTTCAAAGCACTTTTACTTTAGCTTAACAACAACCTTATGAAGCAGGTGAGGTAGGATATTCCTTTTATAAATAGAACACTGAATCTAGTATAAACCAACATCTTATATCCATACCTGGATAAGGTCAAAAATGGGTATATGATTTATATCCAAAGGATGATATCATAAGCAAATTAAGAGAGTGTGGATAGTTTATCTGTCAGTTTTATGGATAAGGGAAGAATTTAGAACCAAATAAGATATAGATACCTTTACAAATGTAAAATAAATAATTTTGATTATTATAAAATTTAAAAGTTTTTACACAAGCTTTAAAACCAATGCAACCAAAATTATAAGAAAGGCAAAAAAAAAGTAGGGGGAAATTGCAATAAATATCTCTGATAAGAGTTCATTTCTCAAATATATAGAGAACTAAGTAAAAAAATTTTTTTCCGAACTTAGCATTGCTGTGCAAGAAAAATCGTATCTACATAGAAGACATAACAGATAAAGGAAACACAATGTAAGCAAACATCAATCAAGAGTATGAGAATCAAGTGTGGGCCACATTTCACATCCCTCTCTCTGGGTGTATATGGCTTTCTTCAGTGAACAATTGGAAGTGGTTTCAAACATTTCATTGTTGAAGAGAGCCATGTCCATCAGAATTGATCGTCATATAGTATTGTTGTTGCCGTGTATAATGATCTCCTGATTCTGCTCATTTCACTCAGCATCAGTTCATGCAAGTCTCTCCAGGCCTCTCTGAAATTGTCCTGCTGGTGATTTCTTACAGAACAATAATATTCCATTATATTCATATACCATAATTTATTCAGCCATTCTCCAATTGAAGGGCATCTATTCAGTTTCCAGTTTCTAGCCACTACAAAAAGGGCTGCCACAAACATTCTTGCACATGTGGGGCCCTTTCCTTCCTTTATGATTTCTTTGGGATATAAGCCCAATAGAAATGCTGCTGGGTCAAAGGGTATGCACAGTTTGATAACTTTTTGAGCATAGCTCCAAATTGCTCTCCAGAATGGCTGTATCCGTTCACAGTTCCACCAACAATGCATCAGTGTCCCAGCCTTCCCACATCCCCTCCAACATTCATCATTAACTTTCCCTGTCATCTTAGCCAATCTGACAGACGTGTAGTGGTACCTCAGGGTTGTCTTGATTTGCATTTCTCTGATCAATAGTGATTTGGAGCACCTTTTCATATGACTACAAATAGTTTTAATTTCATCCTCTGAAAATTGTTCATATCCTTTGATCATTTATCAATTGAAGAATGGCTTGAATTTTTATAAATATGAGACAATTCTCTATATATTTTAGAGATGAGACCTTTATCAGAACCCTTAAATGTAAAGATGATTTCCCAATTTATTGCTTCCCTACTAATCTTGACTGCATTGGTTTTGTTTGTACAAAAACTTTTTAAATTAATATAGTCAAAGTTATGTATCTGGTTTTCAATGAAGAGTTCCAGAGAACTAAGTAAAATTTATAAAAATACAAGTCATTCCCCAATTGATAGTCAAAGATTATAAACAGCAACTTTCAGATGAATAAATAAGTCATATGAAAAAATGTTCTAAATAGCTCTTGATTGGAAAAATGCAAATTAAAACAACTCTGAGGTGCCACTTGCACACTTATCAGAGTGGCTAATGTAACAAAAAAAGAAAGAAAATGTTGGATGTTAGAGGGGATATGGGAAAGTTGGGGGACTAATATAATGTTGGTGGAGTTGTAAACTGATCTATCCATTCTGGAGAACAATTTGGAACTATACCAAAGGGCTATAAAACTGCAATACCCTTTGATCCAATAATACCATTGCTAGGTCTACAAAAACATCCAAAAAGAAAGGGAAAGGATCTATTTGCATAAAAATATACCAGCTTTTTTTTGTTTTAACTAAAAATTGGTAATCAAAGGGATGCCCATCAATTGGGAAATGGTTGAATAAATTGTGGTATATGATTTTGATAGAATAGTATTGTGCTATAACAAATGACAAGCAGGATGATTTCAGAAAACCCTAGAAAGACCTGCATGAACTGATGCTTGGTGAAGTGAACAAAACAAGATCATTTTACATGCTAACAGCAATACTGTTTGATGAAGAATTGTGAGTGATTTAGCTATTCTCAGCAAAACAATTATCTAAGACATCCCAAAGGACTACTAACAAAGGATGCTATCATGCCTCCAAAAAAAGAACTGATATTGATTAAAGACAAACTAAAGCATTCTATTTTTCACTTTCCTTCATTTTTATTTTTTAATCTTCTTGTATAAAATGTCTAATATGGAAATGTTTTACATAATTGTGCATGGGCAACATATCTGATTGCTTACCATCTCAGAAAGAGGAGGCAAGGAAGAGAGAAAATTTGAAATCAAAACTGTAAATAAAAATGTTAAAACATCAAATAAATTTTTAAAAAGCTGAAGGTGGGATACCTTGCCCAAGATCACAGAGATACCAAGAAATAGAGTTGGGATTTGAACTCATATTATCTGATTTCATATCCAATACTTTTTCTCTTATACCATTCTCTGGTCACATGGCTACTAAGTGGGTGACTCAGAACCATAAATTGAGTGTATACTTTTCTAGTTCAATGCTCTTTCTATAGCAGATTACTGTGGTTGAGTTGACCTCATCCCAAACTCACCAATGCATTGTGTTTCAGAAATTCAAGTTTGTATGTGAGTGCTTTGCTGAGAATGCATTTTCCCATAGATACAATGCTGTGCATTGGTGGTTGCATTCCCAGACCAGACCACAAAAGCTCATTTAATCAGCAGTTTTCCAGAAGCACACTTAAGGTCAATTCATAAGAGAGTTGCCTAATGCTGGGGGAAGTTAAAAGACTTCCCCATAGTTATGAACTGCTAAGTGTAATACAGGTATTCCATAGAGCATGACTAGAAATGCTCTTCCTCATTCCAGTCAAAGCTTTGGAACTTTGGAGCCTGTTTCTGGCTATGTGTGATTTATCAGGATTAAAGGGATCACACTCTGAGATGAAGAAACCTTTTACTGGATATTGAACTGAAGTAACTAATGACTCAGTAGATTCATAAAATGGATTAACCTACCCCTCCACCTTTCTTTACTTTTACTAGCTACTACATATAAAGACCTATGTATAGCTGTGATCCCAAGAGTAGGATGAGGGGAGGGGTGGCTTGCCCTGACCTTGCCCCATTTTTTTTTCCCTCATGTCTCTATCTCTATGAGTACATGGCAGTTAAAACTCATGTCCTACCTACTTGGGCAAACCTGATCCTAGATTTTGTTTTTGTCCCGTTTGTATTTGTTCTTTCCTAATATTAGATGAATGAATACCCTGAGATGGACACGTCTAAGCTTAGAAATGTTCTTGTCATCAAATGATCTGAGGTCTCCAGTCTCGAGTTGAAGCTGACTAGTGGAAGGAAAAGCTTCTACATCTGATGAGGTGATCAATTGATTAGTTCAAGCTTGGTCATTTTACTGGTGAAGTGATAAGGACAGTGTGAAATAAAGTAAAATGCAAAATAGCTGATTAGCAGTCTTGAAAAATTGGTTTATGTTCTGAAGTTTAAATATTAGCCTCCATCAACATTTTCACATGATCTCCATTGATAGTGTGCTTTCAAGGAAGCATCAAGCAAATGAGTTGTGCAGATTTGTTTATAAAAATAGAGGGGTTTACATAATAATGAGAATCAAGTCATTGCCCACCTAATAATTACAAAAAAGATTGTCCTTCAGAATTCCAGACTTGAAAATTGAGGCACTTTGCATAATGAAATGATGGAATTTATGGAAAACATCATTTTTAGGTTGCATATCTTGATACCCAATATAGGCATATTTGGAGCAGAGGGTAAGAGCATTGGACCTGGAATCATGAAATCTCGCCTCAGACATTTACAAACTACAGTCTTAACAAGCCATTTGCCCTCTCTCAATTTCAATTTCTTCAACTGTAAAATATTAAAGCATGTACTATGCAGAGTTGTTGTAAGCATTAAATGAGATAATAATTGGAAAGTGCTTAGCACAGTGTCTGCTCATAGTAAGCACTACATAAATATTATTTATTATTATCATCTATTACCTCTATTACCTCTCAGGATTGCTGTGAGGATCAAATGAGATTATACAAAAATACATACATATACACACACACATACACATATATATGTACATATATAATACCACATAAATATGTTATATTATGTATTGTTATATATTATATTGCATGTTGTGTAATGTTATACATAGTAGATACTATGCTATGTTATACTATTATATATTATATATACTATGTTAAATTTATTATATAGTTATGTTTACATATATATACACACAGTGTTTTAGAACACCATCACAGACAAAATTGTTATCTATAACCATTCACATAAAGTACTGGTCCACAAAAACTTATTTTAATAGATATTATCAAATCCAATTGCTATAATCTCCAAAATACACAGAATGAAAATCTTTCAAAATATAGTAACAGCAAAAGAAATGAAAACTATGTAAACAAGAAAAAGCTTATGTTATCCCTGTTGTCCTGTTTGTTCCTGGGATTGTCTTGAGAGGCTTTCAGTAAAATTACAGGTTGTATTCATTTGTATGGTCTGTGGAAGAACTATCAGAAGAATAATTAGAAGAAATATTATTAGAATTAGTAGAACTGTTAGAAGAATATTAAATATGTGAGAAATAATAGCAGGATAGCAACTTATCTATAGTCTCTACCTGCACTTCATCAAAAAAGATAAGAAGAATGAGATAATAGTGACAATAATAATGATGTCACATTTAAAGGGATTTGGAATGGGAACTAAGGGAGAAAATAAAGTTTTTGGTGGATAACCTTAATTCAATTTTTTTCAGTAAAGTAGAAAGTGACATTCTCTAAAGTTGAGGGTTTGGGGAGGATGCTGGGACTTGAAGAGAAATACAAACAGAATTGATCAGAAAAGAAAAAAAAAAAAGATTTCAGACTCCAAGGCCTTTTCCCAAAAGGGCTGGCAAATGAGTCATACATAGTAGGGTATGTCTCATAGGGAGTATACACCTGACTCCAGATTGGGCCAGATGACAATCAACCAGAAGACTCTGTGGCAGTTTCCAGAACTAGTCTAGCATGCTTTAGGCTAGGATGGGGAACTCTGAATAGCATGACTCTGGATAAAAGGCAGACAACGCTAGGATAGTTGGCTTGGATCCCAGCCAGATAATTCTGGGCCTTCATGGATCTGTAAGGAGAGAAGACAGAGCAGCAGTAGAGTCTATTCAGATATAGTTGACTGTGTAGTGAAGGCATCCTTTCAGTTATACAGTAAAAAAAAAAAAAAAAAAAAGCAGACTATGGACTTCTAAATGAGAACCCCCAGACCTGTCTTCTTTTTTTAATATTTGCGCCCTTAGAGAGGCCTACTTCAGGAAGAGACTACTTTATACAATGTAACCCCAAATATTCCTTCATGTCTTCAAATTGAGCTTCACATGGAGTATATATAATTCAATAAACCCCTACATTTTGTAGAAAAGGTGATGCAATTCCTTGTAACTGGAAAGAAATTCTCTGGAGGTTAACTCTGACAACCACTGTGTTGTTGTTGTTGTTGAATCATTTTAGCCATGTCCAGTGCTTTGTGATCCCATTTGGGGTTTTCTTGGCAAAGATGTTGGAGTGCTTTGCCATTTCCCTATTCAGTTCATTTTGCAAATGAAGAAACTGGGGCAAACAGAGTTAAGGGACTTGCCTAAAGTCATACAGTTAGTCTGAAGCCAGATTTGAAATCAGGAAGAGGCAGCCGGTCTTTGTGGCAATATATTCCCATTGTATTTCCACTGAAATAGGTACACAGACAAAATAAAGAGAGATCCTAAAAATGATGGGGATGCCTCCAAGATTACCTCCAATTTTTCCTGTGTATTATATCCTATTTTTAGCATTGTTTGTATATTGCCTCCCCTATTAAACTATGAACTACTTGAGAGCCAATTGTTTTTTACCTTTTTTGTATCCCCAATGATTAACATAGTATCTGGCTCAGAGTAGGCATTTAATAAATGGTTATTACCTTGAAAAAGGCTTAATGTTCTGACAAAGCACCCTTGCAATAAAAAAAGAAAAATCTTTCCTCAAACAAACAGTCGAAAAGCATTCACAATCAGCAGCTAGAAAGGTCAGATGGGAGATTTGTTGATGTTTCAGAAAAATTTCTTATGCACAAGAAGAGAATGTGTTAGACAAGGGAAAGTGACATGTCTTCATCAATCTTAGTCCACAGAGTCCACAGAGAACAAGCCTAGTTCATGTGACTGATAGCCCCCTTCCCAACTCCTTTCTCCCTGTTAGCATTCTCAACTTAACACTAAGGTATATTACTATCCAGGTCAGAAGAGCATTATTGATTTCCCAGGATTTCCTGGGCCAGAGTGGTGCCCAATGGACCCTGTTATTACAAAAATAATAAGCAGGAAATCAGTTTTTCTTTTTAGTCAATTCCAAGTTATATTGACCCAGTCACCCCTGTCTAATGTATAATCCTGGGAAAATAAATTTCCAAAAATGATTGATAACAGAAGTCACCTGCATGTTTTCTGTTATGCGTTAATTTGTCAAATCCTCTTCTTTTGAAATGGAAACAAAGAATTGCATTTTACCAGCATTAAGAGGTTGAGTATCCAGAAGGTATACAAACAGAAGTCACCTCCCCTTTGTGAACTCTATAGTATTTTGTATCTCTCTCCTTGCATTTTACAATGTATATTATATTGAAGTTATTTGTACACATCTGCTTTTATATACTTTTTGTACTTAGGAAATGTATCTCATTTTATCTTTGTGTAACAAATCTATGATGTCTGGGACTTCATAGCTTTTCTCTGGGACTACAAAGCTTAGGGACTAAGAGTTGTGAAGATTTTATTTCCCAGGTAACTACATGACATAATCTGTGGGTTCAGGGTTTTTGGAAGGAGAATATTGGAAGTGGAGATGTAAAGGAATGACAGCCAGTGGGAAGGCTCATCCCCATGCTATGGCTTGTTTCTCTGTTTAGACAATAAACTCTCTAGCAGAGAAGCCAGCAAGCATGTATGTTCCCTTAAGTATGGAAAGTAGAGGAAATTGTTCAGTGACTTGCATCAAGTGTTTAAAGTTTGTATTTCTGCCATAGCTAAGTAACGGTTATCTGTATTCCAAGTGTAAGCTGATTTTTCTCTCCTGGAGAAGAAGCTTAAGGGATTTGAGTTAAGCCTCAATATGCTCTAAATTATTAGTGAGAATGAAGTATTCCTCCATGAGGGCAGAAACTCTTTTTTGCCTTTCTTTGTGTACTCAGCACTTAGCACAGTGTCTGGCACATAGTTAAGCGCTTAATAAATGCTATTTGGGTTATTACTGATTAGTTGACCTGTTGACTGTTGCAAAAGGAATCTAGGTGATCAATAAGCAGAAAACTAGATCTTGAATCCTAAAACTCTGAGTTCAAATCCAGCCTTTGAGATTAACTAGTTGATTAGCACCAGGCAAGTCACCTAGTCTCTCTATTTCAGTTTCCTCATCTGTAAAATGGTGATAATAATTGCACCTGTCTCCCAAAATTGTTGTGAGGATAACATTAGAAAATATTTACAAAGTGTTCTGTGAATCTTAAAGCATTATATAAATGCCTGGCACTGGGTTCATGGCCCCATTGTATTTCCTATACACAGTTCTGGATTATAGTCTCAGGATGAAGAGGAGCATTGGTGGAACAGTTCCAGGACAGACAAATGCTTGTGCTCTCTCACAAGAGAACACAAGACTAGATTAAGTTCTTTTTCCATCCTTTTTTTAATTAAAGGTTTTTTTTTATTTTCAAAACATATGCATAGATAATTTTCAACATTCACCCTTGCAAAACCTTGTATTTCAATTTTTCCCCTCACTTCCCCCCACTTTCCTCCCCTAGACAGCAAATAATACAAAATATATTAAACATGTGCAATTCTTCTATACACATTTCTACAATTATCATGCTGCACAAGAAAAAATGCACAACAAAATGCAAGCAAACAATAACATAATACTATGTTATGATCCATATTCAGTCCCCACAGTTCTCTCTCTGGATGTAAATGGCTCTCTCCATCACAAGTCCTTTGGAACTGGTTTGAATCACTTTGTTTTTGAAAAGAGCCACATCCATCAAAATTGATCATCATATAATCTTGTTGTTGTGAACAGTGTTCTCCTGGTTCTACTCATGTCACTTACTGTCAATTCATATAAGTCTCTCTAGGCCTTTTTTGAGGTCATTCTGTTGATTGTTTCTTATATAACAATAATATTTCATAACATTCATATGCCATAACTTATCCAACATTCTCCAACTCATCTGCTCAGTTTCTAGTTCCTTGCCACAACAAAAAGAGTTGCTACAAACATTTGGCACATGTGTTCTTTTCCTTTTTTATAATCTCTTTGGGATACAGACCCAGTAGAGACTGGATCAAAAAGTTTGACAGTGCTTTTGACATAGTTCCAAATTGCTCTCTAGAACAGATGGATCAGTTCACAATTCCACCAACAAAGTATTAATGTACCAGTTTTCCCACATTCATCATTATCTTTTCCTGTCCTCTTAACCAATCTGAGAAGTGTGTTTGTACCTCAATGATGTCTTAATTTGCATTTCTCTGATCAATAATGATTTAGAGTATTTTTTTCATGTGACAATAAATGGTTTTAAATTCTTCATCTGAAAATTATCTGTTCATTGGATTCAATTCTAAGAAAGAAAAAAGTATTAGCAATTGAGGCTATAGGAAGTCACAATTTCAGGACAAAGAGAAGGATTAGTTCTTGTGGTTACAGATGAATAAGATCACATCCTGCATAAATACCAGAGTACAGGCTAGGAGAGCAGTAATCACATTTCCCTTTAGACTATACAATCTTGGAAGCACCAAAAGCCTACAAATCACCAGAAGTAGTTCTAAAAACAGCATCATGAAAAACCTGAAGCTTCAGATAGTGCACCCTGAACCCCAGAAGCAGAGCCTAATTTGAACATAAAGTTATTAAAAGTCAGGAAATTGACTGGGAAAATGAGAAAAAATTTTTTAAAACCTTACCATGAAGAGTTATTGTGGTGATAAAAAAGATCAAGATACAAACATTTGCAATCAAAGCTTCAAATAAAAATGTGACTTGGACACACACCCAACAAGAATTCCTAAAAGAGCCTAAAAAGGATTTTAAAAATCAAATAAGAGAGGTAGAGAGAAAATTGGGAAAGGAAATGAGAGAAATGGAAGAAAATTATGAAAAAAGATTCAACAGCTTAGTAAGAGAGGCACAAAAAAATGCTGAAATAAATAACAGCTTAAAAAACAGAATTGGTCAAATGGTTAAAGAACTACAAAAGTTTATTGAAGAAAATAATTCCTTAAAAATTAGAGTTGGGCAAGGGGAAGTTAATGACTCCACAAGACAGTAAGGAATAATAAAATAAGAACAAAAGAAATAAAAATTAGGAAAAAATGTAAAATATCTCATGGAAAACCAACTTCTCTGGAAAATAGATTGAGGAGAGATAATTTAAGAACTATTGGAGTTCCTGAAATCCATGATCAAAAAAGAGTCTACATATCATATTTCAAGAAACTATAGAGGAAAACTTAAATGATAAGTAATATCTTTTTAAAAACCATCAACAAGCATTAGTTGTAATAAGGATAAGCTAAAAGTCTTCTCAATAAGATCACAAGTGAAGCAAGGATGCCCATTATCATCACTATTATTCAATATTGTACTAGAACTGCTTGCTAAAGCAATAAGAGAAAAAAATGACATTGAAGTAATTAGAATAGGCAATGAGGAAACAAAACTAATACTTATTGCAGATGTTATGATTGTATACTTAAAAGAATTCTAGAAAATCAACTAAAAAACCAGTGGAAATAATTTAAAATTTCCACAAAGTTGCAGGAAATAAAATAAGTTGACATAAATCATCAGTATTGCTATATATTACCAACAAAGTCCAGCAGGAAGAGAGAAAGAGAAATTCCATTTAAAATTACAGCAAACAGTATAAAGTATTTGAGAATTTACCTGCCAATTAAAAAGCACTTTTCAAACAAATTCAATGAGATCTTAACAATTGCAGAAATGTTAATTGCTCATAGGTAGATCAAACCAATATAATAAAAAAAAAACAAGTTTACCTAAATTGATTTATTTATTCAGTGCTATACCAATCAAGGTACCAAAAATTATTTTAGAGAATTAGAAAAAGTTAACAAAATTCATCTGGAAAAGCAAAAAACCAAGACTATGAAAGAAATATGTATATGTACATGTAAATATACATATATATACACATACATACATACATATATGTATATATACATATTTGATGTAAAGGAAGGTGGCCTAGAAGTACCAAGTCTCAAACTGCATTACAAAGCAGTAATTATCAATGCAATCTGGTATTGGCTAAGAAATAGAGTGACAGCTCAGCGAAGTACATTAGGTGCATAATACACAGTAATAAATGACCATAGTAATCTAGTATTTTTGGTAAACCAAAGATCTAGGCTTTTGGGACAAGAACTCACTATTTGACAAAAATTACTGGGAAAATTATAAAGAAGTTTAACAGAAACTAGATAAAGACAAACATCTTACATCATATGCCAAGTTAAGGTCAAAATAGGTACATGATTTATATCGTGGAAATTTCACCTGTCAGATCTGCGGATAATGAAAAATTTTATGACCAAAAATTAGGTAGAGAGATGTAGGATGTAAAACAGATAATTTTGATTACATTAAATTTAAAAGATTTTCAATTCTGATGGACATGGCTCTCTTCAACAATGAAATGTTTCAAACCAGTTCCATTTGTTCAGGGAAGAAAGCCATATACACCCAGAGAGAGGGATATGAAATGTGGACCACAACATAACATTTTCAAGCTCTCTATTGATGTTTGCTTGCATTGTGTTTCCATTCTCTGATTTTTTTTCTTCTAGATATGATTTTTCTTGCACAACAATGATAAGTGTGGAAATATGCATACATATATTTGATTTGTCAAGTATTTTAACATAATTTAACATGTAGTGGATTTCCTGCAATTTAGGGGAGGGGTGGGGAGTAGGGGGAAAAAATTGTAACAGAAAGTTTTGTAAGGGTCAGTGTTGAAAAATTACCCATACATATGTCTTGCAAATAAAAAAAATTAATTAAAAAAATAAATAAACTTTAAAAAAAGAAAAAAAAATTTAAAAGATTTTGCACAAACAAATCAATGCTGCCAAGATTAGAAGGAAATCAGGAAACTGGGGGGGAAATTTTGTGGTGAGTTTTTCTGAAAAAGGCCTCATTTCTCAAATATAAAGAGAACTGATTCAAATTTATAAGAATACAGATCATTACCCAATTGATAAATGGTCAAAAAATATGAACAGGCAGTTTCCAAAGGAAGAAATTAAACTATATAATTTTAGGAAAAAAATGCTCTAAATCATTATTCATCAGAGAAATACACACTAATACAACTTCACACCTCTCAGACTGACTAATATGACAAAAAAAAGGAAAATGTTGGATATTGGAGAGAATATGAGAAAACTGAGACACTGAAGTATTATTGGTAGTTACAAATTGATCCAATCATTCTAAAGTACAATATGAAACAATACCCAAAGGGCTATCAAACTGTGCACATAAGCTTTGACCTAGCAACTACTAGGTCTGTATCTCAAAGAGATTTTAAAAGGGGAAAAATTTATTTGTATAAAAATATTATAGCAACTCTTTTGTAATAGCAAAGAATTGGAAATGAAAGGGATGCTCATCAATTGAGGAATGACTGAAAAAATTATGGTACATGATTTTGACAGAATACTATTGTGCTATAAGAAATGACAAAAGAGATGCCTTCAGAAAAACTTGGGAAGACTTACATGAATTGATGAAAAGTGAAATGAGAGAACAGAAAATGAGAGTAACACAGTAATATTACACAATTATTGACTGTGAAGGACTTAGCTATTCTCAACAATACAATGATCTGAACCTTTTCTGAAGGACTTATGAAATATGCTCTCTACTTCTGTAGAAAGAACTGATGAATGCAAATGGAAGCATACTTTTATTTGCTTTATTTTTCTTGGTATTTTGGGGTGGATCTTCATTTTCTTTGAAACATGGCTAATATGGAAATGCTTTGCATGATTACTCATATATATTTGATAACAAATTGCTTGGGGAAGGGAAAGGGGAAGGGAAAGAAGAGAAAGAGATTTTGTAATTCAAAATTTTAAATGATGTTAAAACTTTTTACATGTAACTAAGAAAAAATAACAGAAAATTTTAATGTAAAAAAAATGTGAAGCTCTTCTTAAAGAAGAAAGATCTAGATGCTCTTGTGAGGATGAAGCTGCTGGTTCTCCAGAGAATGATATAGTAGAGCCATAGAAATTATTTAGTCTGAGATTATACAGTAACAGTTGGAAGAAGAGTAGGTGTAGTTGTAGCAGAAGCTTATTTCCTCTCCAGGGGTTACTGAGGCAGCTAGCTATTTGTTATTTTTATACTAACAAAAGAGAAATTCATTATCTTCCTATCCTATCCAAAACATAGAGATTTTCCAAAGTTTATTAAAACGGATGCAAATTACCAAGAGATGTTGATTCCTAAGGACATCAATGATACAACTAGAAGTAACCTAAAAAGTACTGACAAAGATAATGATATTGTCTTGGACAGGAAACCGCAAGATTAGGTTTCTTTCACTGTTGCTTATTGAAGTTAAAGGATGCAGAGGGAAAACATGATTTGGCAAGTGAAATTCTGACTCCTGAGAATGAGATCTGGATTTCTGGATTACAGCTTAAACTATAGGAAAGATATCCTTGACCAAAGAGGAAGTTCATGTAACCAGTGGTTGGAGAATGTATTTGCCAGGTGACTTGGAAATCTAATCAAAAGAAGGTTTAAACTGAAAAAAAAAATAGGGTAGGGGTGTAGAAATCCCTTATGTCAGGGTTTCTTAGACTTTTCCCACTTATAACTCCTTTTTGCCCAAGAAATTTTTACATGCCCTCAAGTATATAGATATATAAGATAGGTATACAAATCAAACATTTACTGATAATAAATCATTAAAAGTTATTTTAAAATAATTCTTTGGTGTATATATTATTTTGCTGTTTATTAAAAATGAAAGCAAATATGCTCACTAATGAGATGTTTTTCTGTTTATTTTTACATAAAGAATTAAATTGTAGTAGAATATTTGATACCTTTTCCTGTTGCCAAATTTTCTACAACCCTCACATATTTCTTTTTCAAGTGAGTGGAAACTTCAATTATCCACATATCTACTAGAGCTGTCAGAGAAAACCAAAGCAGCTAATAAGTTCTTGATTTATAATGATAATAATTTCATCCTTAAGAAGAGAGAGAAGAGGGAGAGATGGTGCAGTGGCTAGAATACCAACCCTGAAGTCAGGGAAAGCTCAATTCAAGTCTGACCTCAGACACCTACTATCTGTGTGATCCTTGGCAAGTCACTTAACTTTGTCTCAAAAAAAGGGAAAAAAAAAGAAAGGGGTCATTCTATTCTGGTTTTAATTCTCAATAACAGGAAAGAAATGCTTTTTGAGTGAGATATGATGGGCACCCTAGGCAAAATGACCAGTTGCTTCCTAGAGGAATATAGGCATAGTGTGGCATGCACTTTAGCTTTTAGCAAAGCAGATTTCAAAAGATTCAAAGGAAGTGAGATTCCATAAATTAAAGTTCTGAAAGGGAAATCATCCCAAGAATGAAATTCTGAAGATACCAAGGACAATAATTCCAATGAAGAGGAAAACTAGGATTTGCTTGAAGAAACTCATTTTAATGTGCAAAGAAAGAACACATTAACCAAATTCTTTTTTTTTTTTTTGATCTGTTATTTCATATATAAAGAGAGCACTGAAAGAGGAGTTTCCTCTACCACGCAAGATTGACACTAGATTTGGTGTCTTGGTGGATTTGGTCTTGAAGAGTTTTCTGAGTCACTGAAAAATTAAAATTACTTGTTTGAGTCACAGCCTATTATTTGTTAAAAAAAAAAAAAAAGCGTTAAAAAAGAACCCAGGTCTTCCTAATTCTGCAGCCAGTTCTTTGACTAATTTACATTTAAAAAAAGAAATTTACTGAAGGCCAATTAATGGAGAATGAATATAACAACATTCCATTTTCCTATAAAAAAATGTCTCAAATGTCCAAGTTCAGAACGAATTGAGATTGAGGAGAGAAGTTAAGAACAACAGAAGATAGTTGTTCTTGTTCAAAGAAAGGAGGATAAAAAAGGGTGAACTGGACAATAATAACTAACCACAGTGAGAAGGAAGAATTATCAAATACTTACTTTGATTCTGTCTTCTTGGCAAAAAATAATGACTTTCCTGGTAGAAAATCCCAGAGTAAAAGTGACTAAAAGGGAGTTGACTAAAATAAGTAAGGAGACAGTGAGAAATAATCTAGTTGTCTGTCATTAATTCAAGTGAGCTGGCCCAACTGAAGTACATCCTCAGGTACTGAAATAACTTCCAAGCTTAGAGAAGAGCAATTGTTCTGATTTTCAAAAAAAGGAAAGAGAAGAGAGCCTACAAATTTGACTTTGATAAAGTTTTGTGCTTATAGTCAGAAAGATCTGAGAGCAAATCCTGTCTCAAATACATACAATCTATGTGACCCTAGAAAAACTATTTAATTTCAACATTCGGCTCTAAATTTTTTATCCTATGACTAATCCTATTTCTTTTTCTTAAAAGGAATACCAAATTGGTAGATAAAAAGAATGCTATATATAAGTTATAACATATGCAAATTATATAAAGCATGATATACCAATAGCTAACATTTATATTGTACTTATGTTCCAGGTACTTTGCCAAGCACTTTACAAACATTATTTCATTTTATTCTTAGAACAATTCTGAGAGGTAGCTATTATCATTATCCAGCTTTTACAGATGAGGAAATGAGATAAAAAAAGATTAAGTAATTTACCCAATGTCCAGTGGCTAGTGTCTGAAGCTAAATTGGAACTCAGGTCTTTCTGATTCCAGGTCCACTTTGTCTACTGTACCATCTACCTGTTTAACATGTTATCTTGTTATTTTTTGCAAAGAAAAGAGAGGTTTGGATAAGATGGTAATACAATTAGATGGAATCAAAGTTACATTTGACTGCAATTTAATCTGGCATGCTCATCAAATTTGAAGACTATATAAAACTTGAAGGAAGGGTTAACATAACACAATGAATGACTGAGTCAAGACCCAATATCTTGTAGGTGAGAGCATTGGACAGAATCCAATAAAATAAAATTCAATAGCAATAAAAGCAAAGTCTTAAGCTTAGGCTCAAAAAAATCAACTTCAAAAGTATAAGGTAGGGGAGGCATAACTAAACATTAGTTTGAAATAATCCAAAAATAATAATATTTTAAGGACTTCAAGGGGCCACAAGTTCAATATGAGACAATAGTGTGATGTGGCAGTCAAAAGAGTTAAAATGATTTAGAGGACTGCATTAAAAGAGGTATATCTTCAGAGAATAAGGAAGTGTTATTCCTTATTGTTCCTTCTTCTTTTTTAAGACTTGATTTTGAATATCATGATTATATGCACTTAAATTTAAGAAGATTGATAAGATAGTGATTAAATATTTATAGTTTACATAACTCCTACTTACCTAATTCACTTAAACCATTTATTAAGATAGTTGGAACTCAAATTTTTAATAGTGTAGGGTTTAGTGATCCTACATTATTAAAAATTATTGAAGCCTCTAAAGAGCTTTTGTTTATGTGGATTTCACATATTGATATTAATTAATCACATATTAATACTAGAAATTAATAAAAAAATTAATTCATTTAAAAATAACAGAAACAAACTTGTTCAGTATCAATATAAAAATTTTTATTTTAAAAACAATTTTCCTAAATAAAAAATTAACAGGAAGAATGGTATTGTTTTACATATATTTGCATATCTCCTTAGTGTCTGATCTAATAGAAGACAACCAGATTCTCATAGCTCATACTTCTATATTCAATCTATTGTAATCTATTGCTTTGGTTAAAGTATGTGAAGAAAATCAAGTCTCACACAGATAAATAGTTGGAAAAGGGAGAAATATTTTAACTGGTAAATTAAGCACTTCAGTATTATTATAAAAAGTATTGATCTTGCATATCCCCTAAAATCGTGTCAGAGACATCGCCCTCCCTCTGCCTCTCCAGGATCTAGAAACCACTTTGAGAATTGATATTTTACCATAACAATACTTTTCCAGCAGAGGTCTTTGTTTGACAGGGAAAGGAAGTTGATACTGGCTAGTAGGAGGAGGCATAAAATCTAAATGATTTAATTAATGTAGACATCCACATATAACAGGAGACAAAGGTCAGCCTCACACCACGCATGTAAAAGAGGAGCTAAGATGTGAGAGGAAGCCAGCTGCCCTGAGGTCTTGAGAGAGAAACAGACAAGTTTTTCAATATTCATAATAGCCTCTGGTGTTAGGTGGTACTCACTACTTTTGTGTCCTAGCACAATATCTTGTTTATAGTGGTACCCAATACTTGTTTGTTGGATGGAGTAATGGATGGACAGATGAATGGAATAGTGATACAGCAGTACCTATGTTAAAAAAAAATGAGTCCATTTTGTCTAGTAATAAAAGAGGCATTAAAATAATATATGGAATAATAAAAAAGGGAATATGTCACAAATGTTGGTAGAGTTTAGGGTATGGCCAAGAAAAATACGACAAATATGCTTGAAAATAATTAAAAAGAATATAGTGTAAAGGGTCTTAGTGTAACTAATAAACAATGTCCCAGGTACAGCAGACTAAAATGGCTTAACAATTCCTGAAGACTAAGCAGGAAATGAGGACATGTTTTTTTTGTTTGTTTGTTTGTTTTTTTTATAAAGCTTATTATTTGC
>JAJPUD010023074.1:1461-20499 GCA_023553655.1 Myrmecobius fasciatus | reverse complement strand
AAAAAAAAAAAAACTTACATGTAAAAAAATACATAAACTTAATTTACAATAAATCTGAAAATAAAAGTAAAAATTATGTTTTAGTTAAATAAATTAAATTAAGAGACTTAGATTTCTATTAAATAGTGGATACTTGCAAATAGCACATGTTCTCAGGCCATCATTGAAATTTGCCATGGGATAAATTGGAGGTGGTCTGACAGAGGGTCCAAAATAATCATAGGTTGATCTTCCTGAAACATTAATGCTCTTAAAAAGGGATTCTTCTGAATTGTTTAAGGAACATAGTGCAGCTTTAGAAGTGGAAAGAGCTTAAGGACAGTCCTAATAGCCATTCTACATAAGCTAGAAATTTAGCCTAATAAAGTAGCCTAGGAAGAAGCAACCAAGAAGCAATCAAGATGGTCACTAAATAGTTTTAACTGTACTTCATGGCTTTTTTGTTCCCTCTTTAGAAAAGGGGAGGTAAAACTCATTGGAAATAATAGCCACAAAGATTTCCCATTTTTTCCCTAAAATGGTTTCAACAGAACTTATTAGGTAACAATACTTTTAGTCATATGCAAACTTGTTTAGTCAAATTGCAAATCTACTGGAATCTGAAAATTACATTTTTTTCTCTAGACTGCTTGTTCTATATTTCTGGTCTCACCTGAATCAATAGCTCAGGCCCTAGAAAAACAAATAATTCAACATGTAGGATAATAAGTCTCATTTCTAGTAATCACAAAAGATTCTACTGCATAGTGCTTCACTTAGAGGCATATGTGGAAGTTTTTGGTTAAAGGTTTTGGGTTGGTAATTACCAAAGAGTTAAATGAAACAGGTTTGTATGTAGCACCTTTCATGCCAGGACATGGTAAAAGAACCCTCTTTAAAATTTACTATGCTCATTATTGAATTGTAGCCACTTCTCATATCCCATACTTTGTTAACTAATATTTTGTTAGGAGTGAAAAATGTGTTGCCAAAAAACAAACAAAACAACAACTGAAAGTACATTGGGGGAGCATGTATAATAAATGATTTAAAGGTTTTTTTACATTGCTTCTTATGAAAAGATGCTTCTTTTCTGGCTACATTTAATCCCAAATTGTATTTTTATTTCTTTAATATTTGTTTGGAACTAATAATAATGCAGGTTCAAAAAAGGAGCCCATTATCAAATGTAAACCTTTCTGTACATGTTTAGGTAGTTTGACAATAATGGAAATGCCTTAAAAGGAATGCTTATGGATAAAATGGCACTTATAACAACCTTTAACAAAACTTTCTTATTTAAAATTGTCTTTTCTTTATCAAGGGCTCTCTTTTTAAATGTCTGCCATTGTACTTATAATTGTTATTAAATACCAAATCAAATAATACAAATTCTGTAACAGTTCCTTTAAAACACACCGTTGGGGATTTGGGGTGATGGTAAATGATCTGATCATTTGATGAAACCTGAACACTGTGGAAATTAATCTTGTTGTTCTCTTATTTTTCTTTATATTCATTCCTTGAAATTTTGATTTTTGACCTAAGTATTATTTTAAAATTTGATTATTAATTTAAAGTTCCATGTTATCTATAATGACTAAGCAGACTCAAGGTATAAGTGAATTTTTATAACTAGTGATCATCATTAAAACAACTAAAATTAATTTTAGCTGTGTGGCAGTTTGGAATAACAAAAATGTTATTTTGAATCCCTTAATGCCTCTTTTAACATGACAGCTTTTACCAATACTTTTTCCCCCCCTGAGGCAATTAGGGTTAAGTGACTTGCCCAGGGTCACACAGCTAGGAAGTATTGTCTAAAGCCAGATTTTAACTCAGGTCCTCCTGACTTCAGTACCAGTGCTAATAACTTAATATAATTAAGAAAAGATTTTGAAAATTTCATGTTAGAAACAGTTATCTTTAGTTAATGAAATCATTCACTTCTCTGAAGTCATTTAGTACAACTTAAACTTAAAGCCAAAAGCCTTTCTACAACATCACTATTGAATAGTCATCTAGCTAGCATATCTTTGAGAAATCTAAAGAGATAAAAGAATTCTCATTTTGGATAGCTGTAATTGTCATACTTGCACATAAGCTTCTTTGTAACTCCTACCCATTGCTCCTAGTTCTACCCTCTGGAGCCAAATAAAACAAGCCTCTTAAAAGCAGCTGCCATGTAACTTTTCTTCAGTCCAAATATCCAGATCCTTCAACTACATGTTCATATAACCTGATTTTGAGTCACCTCAAATACTGATCATCTTTCTGTGGAGGTACTCAGTCTAAATGATCCTTCATAAAATTATTTCTTTAGCTTAATATGGTGGTGTTCAGTTGTTTTTGCAGATAAACTCTTTGTGGCCCCATTTGAGATTTTCTTGGCAGAGGTACTGAAGAGGTTTGCCATTTCTTTCTCCAGCTCCTTTTTTAGATGAGGAAACTGAGGTAAACAGGGAATTCACTCAGGATCATACAACTAGTAAGTGTCTGAGGCCAGATTTAAACTCAGAAAAAAGAATATTCTACCAGCAATTAATTTTATTCAGCCCATTCAGTTTTCTGTCTAGGACTCTGAACCAAAAACCTACCTTAGTATAAATTGGTGGGGTTATGGACTAGTCCTGTGATTTCCTTGTGGAGAATGAATGGTGAAGAAATTACCTACACCAAAGCAGATAGGCAGATGTTTTTAAGTATAATTTTAGAATTCCCTGAGGCACTAAGGAATTCATTGATTTTTTAAAATTTTTTTTTTTTGCAGTCATACAATCAGTATGTCAGAGGTGAAACTTAAACTAGATTTTTAAGTCTCTACAATACCATATCATGTCTCCCTACTAAATTTAGGGGGAAATACTCTGGCATTCCACAGAAAAGATGATGTCTGAGGGGTGGCTGCTGTGTTCCAAAATTTGAATTTAATTAAAACTAATAAGACTTTTCCCCACTGTTCCTTAATTTCTTTGTGTTCTCTCTATCCTATCTAGTATCCCAGATGAGAATGCTTACTTGTCCATCTATTATCATATCTTTGTTAAGGGAACAACAGGATTTATATTCATGGCTAAATATTCCCTCAGGAGACCCCTTATTTTAGGACATGATTTATTAGCAAAACCAGAAAACATGAAACCACAGATTTCAAGAGCTAATAGCTCCAATAAGATCATGCTTCTGCTTCTGTCAGAACTTTTCATCAGTCAGCCTAAGGTTAAGAATAAATAGGTTTCATTATACACAGCAACAAGACTATACAATGATCAATTCTGATGGACATGGTTCTCTTCATCAGTGATGTGATTCAAACCAGTTCCTATTGTTCAGTGATGAAGATAGTCTTATACACCCAGAGAGAGGCCTGAGGGAACTGAGAGTGAACCACAACACAGCATTTTAACGCTTTCTGTGAATATTTCCATGCATTTTGTTTTCCTTCTTAGGTTTTTTCTTTTTCCTCTCTTTCTAGATCTGATGTTTCTTGTGCAGTAAGATAACTGTATAGATATGTATACATATATTGGATTTGTCATATAATTGAACATATTTAGTATGTATTAGATTACCTGTCATCTAGGGGTGGGGGGTAAGGGGAAGGAGAGGAAAAGCTTGGAACAAAAAAAAAAAAAGTTTTGCAAAGGTCAGTGTAGAAAAATCACTCATATGTTTTGTAAATAAAAAGCTTTTAATAATAAAAAAATTAATAAATAGGTCTCATAAGATAATAAATATCAGCTTAACTCCCAAGTTTCCTCTATAACTAGTTTCCCATTAGTTCTTTAATAAGGAGGTGCTAGTTTGAGCCGTTGGTGATTTGTGTACAGTATGTTTATTCAGGTTCAAACTGCTTTTGAACAAGTTTAGTAGATTAAAACTTCATCTTGCTGTTTAGTATTCCTAAGTATCAAAAGTGCAGATAAGAGCCAGCTCTATATCTGATTTCTTTGTATGCTAAAATAAATCTTAGCAAGTTTCTGAGACTACAGCTTTTAATCCTAGTTTATATAGCATTCAATTTTGGTTTGAGATAAACTAATGGTACAGTTATTTAGGAGACGGAAATGAACACAGGACCACTGGATCTAATGTTTGTCTGTATACCTTGGTGTCCAAATCCTTAGTTTATATAGGAGAAAATAGTTTGATACACTTCTCATGCTTAACCCAATATTTTAGCAGAATGTGTACTAGACTTGGAATCAAGAGTTCTACACTTTGAATCCTCATTCTACTATTTATTAGCTTAAGCAAGTCATTGCTTATGTCTTCAGAATCAAGATATTCTCTAAAGGATTGGATTAGATGGTCTGATGATCTAGTTCTATTCCTAGGCTTCTTTAAGTTTTATGTTTGGGAGGTCTTTGGTGGTTGAAGAAGTGGTCTCATCTCTACTGCTTTTCTCATATAATTTTTCCCATATAATAATAATAATTATTATTATTTTGCTGAGGCAATCCGGGTTAAGTGACTTGCCCAGGGTCACACAGCCAGGAGTGTTAAGTGTCTGAACTCAGGTCCTCCCGACTTCAGGGCTGGTACTCTTTCCACTATTTCACCTAGCTACCCCTTCCCGTATAATTATTAACCATTAAAACTATTGTTTTAAAATATCAGTAAATTTTTACATGTGGTCTCAGAACATTTTCTTGGGTAACTTTTTTTCATTAAAACATCCCAAAGAGCATTTTTATTTAAACAACAGGAGAACACAAAAGGAGGAAAATAAAAACCAAAATTACATATATTTTTCAAAAGTGATTGAGGGGAAGTGAGGTGGTTCAGGGGATGGAACAGTGGATCTGGCATCAGGAAAACCTGAGTTCAAATCAGATCAGACACTTAGCTATTATCTTCATCTTTAAAGTATCTTTAATATCCTCATCTGTAAAATAGGGATAATAATAGCATATGTCTCCCAGTATGATTGTGAGATCCGGAGTACAGTGCCTGGTAGGTACCTTATAAGCACTATAGAAGTTTTTTGTCACCCAATCTATGGGAAATGGCAAGTTGCAAACCTTTTGTTCCTACACACTACACTTGCATAGCCGCTCTTTTCTTGAGAGAATCCCCCTTCTACTCAATAAATTCCAGTGGCACTCTTATCACCTCCAAGATCAAATATAAAAGTAAAAACATCTGTTGAGCATTCAAAACCCTTCATTAACTTACTTCTCCCACTCTTATTTCTTTCCATCCCTCCTGTCCCCCATGAGGCAATTGGGGTTAAATATTTGCCCAGGGTCACACAGCTAGGAAGTATTAAATGTCTGAGACCAGATTTGAACTCAGGTCCTCCTGACTTCAGGACTAGTGCTCTATCCACTGCCCCACTTAGCTGCTCCCATTTTCCATTCCTTTTAATACTTTTCCTGCCAGGCACACTGCCTTCCTAGGCTCTTTTACGAACATCTCAGCATTTTTGTTTTTTTTTTTTTTCTGGTTGCCCCCCATTTTTTTTATTAAAGCTTTTTTATTTTCAAAACATATACATGGATAATTTTTCAACATTAACCCTTGCAAAACCTTGTGTTCCAATTTCCTCCCCCTTTCCCCCACCCCCTCTCCTAGATGGCAAGTAATCCAATATGTTAAACATGGTAAAAAAAAAATGTTATCCAATCCATATACATTTATACAATTATTCTACTGCACAAGAAAAATCAAATCAAAAAGGAAAATGAGAAATACAATAAAATGCAAGCAAACAACAAAAAGAGTGAAAATGCTATATTATGATCCACACTCAATTCCCACAGTCCTCTTTCTGAATATAGATGGCTCTGTCCATCATAAGATCATTGGAACTGGCCTTAATCACCTCATTGTTGAAGAAAGCCAAATCTATCAGTTGATCATGATATAATCTTGTTGCTATTACAATGTTCTCTTGCTTCTACTCACTTCACCTAGCATCATTTCATGTAAGTCTCTCCAGGCCTTTCTGAAATCATCCTGCTGATCATTTCTTATAGAACAATAATATTCCATGACATTCACATACTATAACTTAATCAGCCATTCTCCAATTGATGGGCATCCATTCAGTTTCCAGTTTCTAGTCACTACAAAAAGGGTTGCCACAAACATGTTTGCATATGTGGGTGCTTTTCCCTCCTTTAAGATCTCTTTGGGATATAAGCCCAATAGAAACACTGCTGGGACAGAGGATGCACTTTGTAGCCCCCTATTTCTGGAGTTTCATCTCAAAATCCTGATTGAAGCTTCCCAGACTACTTTCATATTCTGAATTTATTTTCTACAGGAAGTCTTTCAAAACACCTTTAATTCTAGTACCTTCATAATTATTTTCTATTCATCATATATATAGAGAAAGAGAGTGAGTGTGCTTGTTTTTATGTATTGTCTTTTCCCTTTAGACTGTGAGGTTCTTGAAGGTAAGGACTATCTTGTGCCTTTTTTTGTATCCCCAGGGCTTAGCCCACTGCCTGAAACATAGTAGGCACTTAATGTTATTTGACTTTGTCCTATCCCAGCCAATTAATCTTATCTGGTCCTTCATGTCATCTCTCACAGAACAAAACTTTCTTTCCTGGTCACCACTACTGTGTATGTGCTACCTAATATGATGAGGACATTTCTTGAGGACAAGGGACTATTTTTAAATATTTGTATCCCCAGAGTTTAGCACAGTGCATGGGCACACAAAAGTTCATTACATATTGTTTCCCTCTATTCTCGTCATCCAATGTTTTGTAGCTTTAGGTTTAGTCTGATAAGTTAACCAAAGTTAATAAACTAACACTAAAATATATATATAAGCACAATATAAATTTTTATTTTGCTATTTTTTTTATTTCGGGACAGATTTTGGCTAGGAGGATTGTATATGATGGGTTTTTTAAAAGATAAAAATTTTTAGAAGTGATATTACTGGGAGCAGTCTTTTCAAGAACGAAGAGTTATATTCAAAGGGAGTTTATCCTGGATTTTACGAAAGTGGGACGGGATGCTATATGAGAACTGGTTGCAGGAACTTGTGATTGTTTAGCCTAGAGATTCAGGGCACACATACCCTAAATTTTTTTTCTTAATGCTTTTTTTTAAGGACTATCCTAGGAAGGGATTAGATTAGATTACTACTGTTTCTCTTCTCCTAAACTCCAAATGTGCTGCCAAGTTCAAAACTCTGCTTCAAAAATAGTAGAGGGACATTAAGGCTTGATAGAAAACTTCCTAAACAAAGCTATCTAAAAGTGAAATGGATTGCCTTTGAAGGGTAATGGCTTCTAATGTTTTTTTACATTTCCAAGAAGGGAAGGGAGTATGTTTACCTCTTACCTATCAGGTAGTATGCTAAGCACTTGACAATTCTCATTTGATTCTCAAAATAACCCTCTATGGTAGGGATTGTTGTTAACCTCATTTTACAGCTGAGAAAATTGAAGCATACATATTAAGTGACTTGCCTAAGGTCACACAATTAGTAAGCTGGATTTGAACATAGGCCCAGCACTTTGTCCACTGCACCACCTAGCCAAAGGTGGATGATCAGTTATTTGATATAATAGCCTGACAATAGATATTTTTTCACTTTCATCCAAATTTCACAAGAAGCCTGTGAAATAGGTACCTAAGGGATTATTATTAGCCCCTTATTTTGAGGGAATTGAGAAGTATATCTTGGTAACTCCCTACCCCATCACTCATTTAAGTTTTGAAGAGAATGCTAAAGTGAGGTGGTCTCATAGCACTTTGCCATACAGGATCATCCTTATACAGATAGGGGTTAGATAAATTCCTGTCTTCCAAAATATAAAAATATATGAAGTATTTCTACTTAAGCCTTGGTCTAGCATTTAAAGTTCTCCATCAACTGGTTAAGTATGCCTTATGCTAATTCTAGTTCTCTTCACACACAAGGCAAGTAGAATAATAGTCATATCCTGAACTTAATCTTAGAATGCCTCCTTTCAGCATCTTCATCACCCAACATTCAACTCAAGTACTACATCTTTTTTGTAGCTCTCTGATATCATCCAGCTAAAAGTATTCTCTCATCAAATTTCCCTAGTGGTCCTTTCCTATATACTCTTGATCGTATTCCATACTAAAATTCCTTTATATCACACTGTTTCCATAAGAACCTACTGTGTAGGAGGTGCTTAATAATTGTTATCGAATAATTTCCTGGCTCTGGGATTTTGTGATACCTATGGACTAAAAGTTTCCTTCTCAAGTCCCTTAGTCTTTAACAAACTTGTAAAACTTGTATTTAAAAAAAGATTTCTTAGGATTAGCCCTAAAGTACTTCTCATTATTTCAACATTTTTGATAAATTTTAAACAAAATGTAAGCATTCTTGACAATTTCAAAAGTTACCTTTTATTCAACTAGTTTAATCAAATTTTAATATCATAGGATCATGCCCAGTCTTCTTCACAAAGGTGAGAAAGTCATCAGGGCTCAAGCCCATTGTGGCTGTATTTGTCATTGGATGGAAGTACACCTTTTCATATCCACCTTCCAGAAAAGCAGAGTCCAGAACAAATCTCACATCTCCCTGATCACAGAAGAGAGCCAGGGGTGTGGCACATCCCTGGCCAACTTTTAGTTTTTCTAGCATAGACATTTCATCAGCAAACCTCAGATTTCCACTACCAACGCCAAGCTGTTTGGCCAGATCATTAAGATTAATTTTCCTATCATGAAGAACTGTTACCAGCCAATAATTCTTCTTCCTTTTGTCTTTAAGAAATAAGTTCTTACTGTGTGCCCCTTTCAAGTGCTGGACATGAGGCATCATTTCTTCAACTGTAAATACCTGTAAAATAAGATGTCTTTTAGTCCCATGATCAAAAAATTATGCTTGGTAAAAAAAAAAAAAAAAATTAGAATGTTCCCTGGGTAAAAACACTCAGCAACAGGATCCTCCACACTATGAATTCTAAGGTCAAACAGTGTTATATTCGGCTCAAGTCTCATTACTACAACATCCTAACTAAACTCTTTGGAGCAGAACCAAAGTTAATTTTGCTCCCCAGCTCCTACATTTCCAAATAGGATAGGGGCTCCTGCTTCTCCCTTTAGCTCTGTGCCGTCCTTAACTTCGGCAGCCTCCAGGCAACCAGGTGAGCACTCAGAGGGTAGAGGGTCAGAGGGGGTCAACAAGTAGCCAGAGAGCCATCACATATCCTGGCTGTGAGCTACCGGAAAAAATACTTAAATATCTTGTCATTCCCGCCCCGCTCCCCCCCTACCCCCCTCGCAACTCTCTCAAGATAGTTCTTACTCTTGTGTCACTGATAGTGTGTTTGAGGCTGGTGAAATCTATGGCAAGTTGTGACCCCACATGGCCCCTGCCATTTCCTTCTCCAGCCCATTTTACAAATAAGTAAACTAAAGCAAACAAGTACTTTGCTCAGGGTCTCAAGACTAGTATACGATTTTCCCGAATACCCTGAGCTACTTTGCTGCCCAATGGGACTCATGCAGAGAGTCCCGTATAAGTACGCACACGTTTACCAAATAAAATTAGTGGCACTACACTGAGATTTTTGGAGCTGGAATAAACGGGGTACTTTTACTTGCGAGAAACGGTTCTTAAGTCTACAAGGGACGGGCAGCTAGGTGGTGCAGTGGATAAAGCACCAGCCCTGAAGTCGGGGGGACCTGAGTTCAAATCTAGTCTCAGACACTTAACATTCCCTAGCTGTGTGACCCTGGGCAAGTCACTTAACCTCAATTGCCTAAGCAAAAAAAAAAAAAAAAAAAAAGGGCTCTGATCGTGGGCTCCACATAACGCGGGAGGTTCAGCAGGGTAGGTAGACGGGGCAGCCCCCAAGGCGGATTTAAGAATCCAGTTGGTTTACTGCGGACTCTAGGACCTAAATCAGAGCTCCGTCTGTGAGCAAAAGCCCTTGGCTTTTTTGGAGCCCGTCTGATTCTTGAGAGGGGTCGCTAGGTGGCGCAGTGGGCGGGTGGGGAGGGCCTGATAGCAGGAAGACAGCTTTGGAACAACCTCACACACTTGCCCTAAGACTTTTTTTTTTTTTAATTAAAGCTTTTTATTTGCAAAACATATGCATAGGTAATTTTTCAACGTTAACCCTTGTAAAGCCTCCTGTTCCAAATTTTTCTCTCCTCACCACCCCCTCCCCTAAATGGCAGATAGTTTAATACATGTTAATTGTTAAAATATGTGACAAATCACATATATATACACACATATTATACAGTTATCTTGCTGTATAAGAAAAATAGGATCTACAAGAAAAAAAACCTGAGGAGGAAAACAAAATGCAAGCAAACATCAATAGAAAGCGTGAAAATGCTAAGCTGTGGTCCACATTAAGATCCCACAGGCCTCTCTTGAGCGAGTCACTCAACCTAGTTGCCTCATCTGTAAAATGAGCTGGAGAAAAATGGCACACTCTAGGATCCTTGCTAAGAAAACTCCAAATGGGCTGACCCGACTGAGAAAATACTGAACAATCCATAAAAAGTAATACTGAATACGCACACTGGGCTTATTTTCTGCTAGATTCCAGCACAATTTAGGAAAAGCACCCGCAAATGTGTTAAATCTCACGGAAGAGCCACAACTGGGTTTCCCGCTCCCTCTCTTCTCGGGGCGCGCGCGCCGAGCCCGCTCTCGCTTCCCAGCCCCAACGCCGTGGGGAGCCTCACCTCGGGGTGATCCACGCTCACAGTTGGGATGGCCAGATCTCGGAGCTGCGCCTCCAGCGCCGCGCGGAGCTCAGGGCCCGCCATGGACTCTGTCGCCGTGGCTGTGTGGGCGTGGCGCTTCCCTTCTCCTGCCCAGGGCTCGGGGCCCGCCCTCCGCGGGCTGCAGTATCCCTGCCTCAGTGGTCAGCTTGACGTATTTTGCCCATCCTCACCGTGGCCCCTCCGGCAAGTTCCCATCCTGGCTCCAGGCTCTTTTGACACTCATTACTCCCTCCCCGCTCCGTTCCAGACAAACTGACCTTTCTGGTGTTGCTCCTAGCGGAGATTCCACCCCCACCTCGGTGCCCTCTTAACGAGTTATCCCAGCCCGGAATGCTCATCACCTTCGTTCGTCCCCCGGGAACCCTAGCTCTCTTCGAGGCTCATCTCCAGTGCCACCTTTTACTTGTCCTCCTGCCTCACCTCAGGAGTAATTTTTTTTTTTTAAATTCTCGTTTAATCTAAGTTGGGGCTACTAGAAAAGGAACGCCATTGCCGAGGAACACCTTTCTCGCAAAGTCTGAATCCTGAACTCTGCGGGGAAAACCCCCCTTTCTGCAGACGGCTGGGGTCCGTGCCTCAGCATGGCTGGGGCTCCCATGCCTTGGGTTCTGCCTTCGCATCCGGAGCTAGGAGCCTCTTCTCTTCCTGTCCATGACGGCATCTGGAATGGCCAGAGGCCGCCACTGTAGCAGAATTCATACGCATATTACATACATATACAATACACATTTAATAAATTCTAAATTTAATAAATTCACGTAAAATATATTCCATATGAGTCATTTTGTGGGGGGGGAAAGATGGAAAGGGAAAATTTTCCCTCTGAAATTATCTGCAATTATATATGTATATATAGAGAGAGAGATATATTAGTGTGTGTGTGGAGAAAGAAACAGAGATCTCCACACACACAATACATAGTTACTTATGTCTCTCCTATTAGACTGTCAGCTCTGGGAAAGCAGGGACTGTTTTTTCCTTATCTCTCTCCAGCATTGGATCCTGCTATAGAAGTAGGCACTTACTTAGGAAATGTTTGTTGACTACATAAGGGGTTACCGACTTGGGGACAGGGAGCTGATGTTTTTGGCTCTGGATGCATCTGAGAGAGCCCATCATATTCCCCTACCACTCCAGTTCTCTATACAAGGTTAGTTGTCCTTCCCAAGACAACAGGGAGGTAATGCCATGACTAGCAAGTAAGTTGGATTTAAGTGAGAGAGAGTGCAAAGTCACTAAACTCACTTTCCTCTCCAGAGTCGTCTGGGTCCAGTGGCCAGATATAGATCAGGACATAATTTGGAGAGTGAGGAAGGTATTAGAAGCGAGGGGAATGAAAACAAGCTTAAGGGCGATGGTTCTTGGAGTGCCTTCCAGGGTTGAAGGGCATGGAAGTAAGAGATTTACTTCCAGAGGAACAAAAACTCCAGAGGAGATGTACCATAGTACAAAGGCTCAATGCAGCTCAATCATTTTAATATGCCCATCATAAGATCTAAGACTGGGCATTTTCAGAAGATATCTTCTCACTCTCAATACCCTTTATAGGTATAGATAAAAGTCCCAAACAAAGACTTGCCACTCATCAAGTGAGGAATCAACCCTTTCCATATGAATAGAAAGAAAAAGAGGAAATCTTAAAAAGGGGAAGAGAAGAAATCAGATTTCTTATTTAGGGGAAAAAAAACTGACCCTAAAAATGGCCTCCCATATTCCTTCCTGCTCTAATCCATGATCTTAAATGTTTTTTTTTTATTAAAGCTTTTTATTTGCAAAAAAAAATTATGAATAAGTAATTTTTCAACATTGACCCTTGCAAAGCTTTCTGTTACAAATTTTTCCCTCCACTCCTCACCCCCTCCCCTAGATGGCAGGAAGTCTAATACATGTTAATTATGTTAAAATATTTGACAGATCGAATATGTATATATATATATATTTATACAGTTATCTTGCTGTACAGGGAAGAGAAAAAAATAAAAATAACAATAAAAATTAAAAACCTGACAAAGAAAACATAATGTAAGCAAACATTGATAGAGAGTGTGAAAATGCTACGTTGTTGTCCAGACTCAGACATGATCTTAAATGTTAAATCAAAAAGCATTTCTTAAGCATCAGTTAAGTGCTAAGACACTATGCTAAACATTTTTTTAAAAGAGTAGAAAAGGACATCAACAATTTTTTATCAATCAATGGACTACAAGGATCTAACTTGATTTACTAGATTCATTCCAGGGCATTTCTTGAAACACTTAGAATGACTAGCCTCAAGTATTACTTGATATCAAGTCGTCCTCATTCCTAGTTCAGTACTTTTATCTGTTAGACTAGGTTAATTTTCATATATTTTATAATGGTAGATAAGGAAATGAAGGATCATCCATGGAAGTTTTAAATATCTAAATTTCATTTAAAAATTAGGTACCAGCAATAACTGCCCCCTCAAAAGAAAGGAAGCCCAGTGTTATTGCTACAGATGTTTAACAGCAATTGCCTATAGCAGTCACCTTTCTTTCCAGTTACTATTCTTTTAGTAGATCATGGAAGCTAAAGGCTGAATGTAGCTGCGCTTGCCTAATCCTGCCAGTTACTTCCACTTCAACTTCCTTGTCCATTCCCTAATGAATTTTCTAGATTGACAACCTCAACATTTACTTGATCTAAGTTGTCTGTTGTTCTCTTCTCATGAAATAGATTACATTTTTTTTGCATTAGTTACATTACTCCCATTCTCATCGTTGCCTATTCGCATCCTCTTGTACAGATTGTGTAATGTACTTCATCTTGCGTAGCTAAGTAGAAATGAAGTGAATTTCCTGCTATTTTCCAAATCTGGCCAACAACTTCTTGGCCAAAGTTTTTCTATAAGGTTGTCCTCCTGCTATCATTTTGGGTTGAAGGGACCTCATAAACTATCTACATATACAAACCTCTTTTCTTTTCTGGGCTCCAATCCCAAATCATCAAATGCATCCTGGACATTTCCACTGAGTTGTTCCATAGGCACCCCAGATTAATTTCCAAGGCAGAATTCATTATCTTAAAAGGAACAAATTGCCCATAATATGGATTAGTGATTTCATATATAATCCCTCCCCCCCCCTTTTCAGTTGTTTTTCTTGTTAATGCAAAAAGGCTTATACTCACTGGTGGTAAGTACAGAATGAAAACAAACTTATAAAAAACAAACCAACTTATTTTCCCTGCCTCAAGGTCATTTCTCTCAATTCTTCCTACAACCAGCTACCACTTATCAAGGAGCTTCAACATCTATTTGTACAATAAAATTTTTAAAAATCCATCAATTATTTGCAGTTTATTACAAACTAGTTCCAGACAATCTTTCAAAACTTAATACATATCATTCCCACTGAGCAACTCTATATTCCATCTCTCTCTTCTGCTTTTGCATTCCCTGGAATGCCTTTCTCATTATCCCTTTCTTCAGATGCTACCTCTCAGACTTTTCTTTATTTTCTCAGTTAATAAGGATTCCCTTCCCTTGATAGCTCTTTCCCTCTTCCCCCCAAAACAACAACAATAATAAAAAAATTTCACCTTGTAATTATTAATCTATGTACATATTGTATTCTCGTATGAAAGGAAGAGACTACTGAATTTTTATCATTGTTTCCTTAGAGCTTAGATGCCTATTGAATTGAACTGAGCTGAACTTGTACCTGAAGAACAATATTCTTTGAACCTACTTGGTTATCTGTCATCTAGGTTTTGCTTTGCTTAGATTTTGTCCCCACTGAATTACTGTGTGTATGATAATTCCTCTTTATATCTATGAGTGATGTCATGTACTAGACATTCACAAGTATATTGGATTTGGCCTTCCTTTGATGTGGAGAAAATTAAATTACCTGACATTAGTTTTGCCTTGGTACAATGACAAAGCCCACCCTGTTCTAGGAATTCCATAAAAATCTTTCATTCAGGAGCTGGGAGGAAGGAGAAGATTACATCTGCTGATAGATAGCATCCCACCCTAGATTACCCACAGAGACCTGCAGAGGTAGGGTGCTAAAGTTTAATTAATGAATTGACATTACTGAGGATTACATAATTTAGAATTAGAAGGAACTTCAGTAGCCATCAAATCTTGCTCATATCCCAAAATTATCCACACTAGAACATACTTTAAAAGCTTACCCTTGGTTAGAAACCATTACTCTAGGCAACTTGTTCCATTTTAGGGTAGGGTTCATTGTTAGGAAGGTTTTGTTTTGTTTTGTTTTGTTTTTTGGGTTTTTTTTTTTTTTTTGACGTCAAGGTCTAAATTCATTTTTTGTTCTGTCACTTCAGTTGTGTCCAATTCTCCATGATCCATGCTATTTCCTTCCTCTTTCTCATTTTACAACTGAGGAAACTGAAGCAAACAGAGTTAAGTGACTTGCCCAGAATCACACAGCTAAGCTGGTAAGTGTCTGAGTCTTTATATGAATTCAGACCTTCCTGATTCCAGGCTCAATGCTTTATTCACTTAGCCATCTAAGTGCCTCTAATGTCTAAATTTGCCTGTTTGCAGCTTCCATCCATTATTACTGATTCTACCCGGTGGGACCAAACAGGAAAAGAATAATCTTTCTTCTACATGACAGATCTTCAGTTACTTGAAGACAATTAACATGTCTCCTCTGAGTCTTTAATTCTTTTAATGAAGCATCTTCAGTTTCTTTATCCAATTGTCATATGACATGGGCCTGTGTTCTCTGGGAGTGTGCTATAGTCAGCTGAAATAGGCTTTTGAAAGTTGACTGTTAAATGTTCAGTATGAACACTTAGACCTTGAAAAATGGTAATCGAAGTAGAGCCAAGATGGTAGAGAAAAATCAGGAAGTTGCTTGAGCTCACCCCAGTTTCCTCAGAAACAATGTTAATTAAGTCAAACTTCTAAATGGATTCTGGAGCAACAGAACCCACAAAATGATGGAGTGGAACAATTTTTTTAGCTTAAGTTAAATTAGAAGGACTTCAGGAAAGATTTGGCTCCTTGTCTCACTTTAGTAAACGGAAGCAAGCCCAGTACAGCCCAGCAGCCTAGGACAGCCATGTCTAGGCAAGCTAGTGGGAGGCTCATAGCCATAGTACAGATCAGCAACCAACGCTCCTCAGACCTGATTCACTAGGTCAGTGGCACAGCTGGTGAGCTGTGAGGACTCCACCCTCAGTGCAAAATTCAAATTGCCAGCCCAGGAATCAAGGCAACAACAGGGGCAAACCACACCAGTATAATGAGGAAGCCCTCAGCATGTGAGGTATCAGTGAACCAGGCCACTGGCTCCCAAAATCAGAAGGTTAAGACAGTGCCCACTATGCCCCAGGAACAGAGTTCATGTTTACAAGCCATAAAATGGGGGTTAAGGGGGAGATGAGCAAGAAACAAAAAAAAGACTCCTGACCATAGTACTGTGGGGACAGGAAATATCAAAACACAAACTCAGAAGAGAACATTGTCAAAATGCCTACATATGAAACCTCAAAGATAATATAAATTGATCTCAAACCCAGAAAGTCTTCTTGGAAGAGCTCAAAAAGGACTTAAAAAATCAAATAAGAGAAGGAGAAGAAAAAATGGGGGAAAGAAATGAGAGGTATGCAAAAGAGAATCAACAGCTTAGCAAAGACAAAAATTCACTGAAAAAAAAAAATTCCTTAAAAAATGTAATTGGTCAATTGAACAAAAAACTCCACTGAAGAAAAGGACCTCTTCAGAATTAGCTAAATGTAAAAGGAGGTAAAAAAAAATCTACCTGAAGAAAATAATTCCTTAAAATAAGAATTGGCCAAGTGAAAGCTAATGACTTTATGAGACATCAAGAGTCAGTCAAAATCAGAAGAATGAAAAAATAGTTGAAAATTAAAAATATTTCATTGGGGGAAAAAACCCAACTGCTGTGGAAAAGAGATCAAGGAGAGAGAATTTAAGAATTATCAGATTACCTGAAAGCCATGATCAAAAAGAGCCTGGTTGAGCATCTTTCAAGAACTTATCAAGAACTGTTCTGATATCTTAGAACTATAGGCTAAAATAGTTATTGAAAGAATCCACCAATCACACCTCCTGAAAGAGATCGCAAGGCATATTGTAGCCAAATTTCAGAAATACTAGAATTGCAAGGATCCAGAAAGAAGCAACTCAAATAGCAGAGTCACAGTCAGTATTATAGGGGATTTAGCAGCTTCTACATTAGATCAAAGGGCTTGGAATATGATATTCTGGAAGGACTATTTCCACTTTTTTTTTGTTCTGTTTTTTTCCCTTTTGTTTTGATTCTTCTTTCACAACATGACTAATGTGGAAATATGTTTAATATGATTGTATAATACGTATATAACCTATATCACATTTTTTGCCATTTTTGGGAGTAGGGAATGGAGGGAGGGGAAAAATTGGAACTAAAAATCTAAAAAAGTGAATATTAAAACTATCTTTACATGGTAATAGAAAAAATAAAAAGATACTATTCAATTGGGGGGGAAGAAAATTGGCAAACTATAAATTAGAGCTTGATTTGTTTTATTGATTGTGTAGACTAAGAAACTGATGGAGAAAATGTTCATATTGCAGATTCAATTCTAAAAGCATACACCAGCCCTGAAGTCAGGAGGACCTGAATTCAAATCTGGCTTTGGACACTTAACACTTCCTAGCTGTGTGACCTTTGGCAAATCACCTAACCCCAACTGCCTCTGCAAAAAATAAAATAAAATAAATAAAAGAAAAGAAAATAAAAATACAGAACAATTTTTGAAGAGTCAGTTGTTAAGCACTTACCACATAACTGTCTTTATCATTCTCATATTGCCTTTCTCTAGATACTCTTCAGTTTATCAGTGTTCTTAGTGTAGTACACAGAACTAAACATAATATTTCAGAAAACATCTGATGAAGGCAGAGCAGGGTAGAACTATTACCTCCATACTTTTGTATCTGAATGGAAGATGAAGTAGAGTGGGGAGATGTTTGAAACAGGGCAATCATCCAGAAGGTTGTGATGATTCTTGTGTGTGGTAGCTATTTAGATTAAAGTCAATGATGTCCAAAGTTGCAAGGTTAAATAACTGGTAAAATCATGGTGCCTCAATGGTAATAGGAAAATTGGGAAAAGTAGGGGAATGAGATGGAAGTGAGTTCTATTTTGACTTTGTTGAGCTTGAGATGCCTATAGGACAATCCAATTCAAAATGTTTGAGAGGCAATTGGTGATAGGGGACTATAGCTCAAGAGGCAGATGAAAACAGATGCAGAGACTTGAGAATCATTTGCATAAAGATGATAACTGAATCTGTTTGAAGTGATAAGATCATTCAGTGAAATTGTATAGTGGAAAAAGAAAAGAGGGCCAGTCCCAAGACAGTACTTCCATTTGACTTTTTGAGGGAATTTTTATTTAGGTAAAAGTTGTAATAGATATCTTCTGAGGTCCCTTCCAACTTGAGATTCTGTGATTCTGGTATAGTGATTTTTTATAAAGGCTACCACCTAGCATAATACAATACATAAGTACCTAATAAACACTACTTAATGCAATAAAAAGAGTAGATCTGGGTTACCTTATTTTAATTCTTTGCCTTAACCCAAGTCATAGACTTTGGAAGATAGCTTAAACAGATTGAATAATGTCTAAACAGGTCTAGACATCAATCCATTTTGGCTCAAATTAAAAGCTTAAAAAAGTCTCTTCTGCCTGCCAAGTCAGATTTGGAGAAGAGGCTAGAAATGTTTCCGGTGATAATGCAGCCTGTCTTTACCAGGCATACTTCCAAATTATTTAAGCCTCAAGGTTTGTGTTTTTTTTTTTTTAATTAAGATCTGAACCTCCAATTTCACTTTTATTTTTTAAAGGACAGTGTATACTTGTCACCTCCAGAATAGAAACTGTTTTTTACAAGAAATGCCCTTTCATGTGGTATACAATCAACATTTTAATTTGCTTAAAATAGTTTATGAAGTATGAAGCATATGAAGTATAACATTCAATAAGGACTTTAAAAATAAATAACACCCAGCTAGGTGGTGCAGTGGATAGAGCACCAGCCCTGAAGTCGGGAGGACCTGAGTTCAAATCTGGTTTCAGACACTTAATATTCCCTAGCTGAGTGACCCTGGGCAAGTCATTTAACCCCAATTGCTTCAGCAAAAAAAAAAAAAAGGAAAAGTTAAAATACTTTTAAAATTAGCAAGTCTGATCATATGATGAGAGTTGATGTCAAATTAAGGCATAATACATATTAGCTTAGGTCTTGGGTTCCTCTCCAAAGAAAATATGTATAACACATAAAATCTGATATGCCTTAGAAGTCAAAGAAAAAATGTTTTTTCTCCATTCCTTTTTTTTTTTTTTTTTT
>JAJPUD010023073.1:0-15127 GCA_023553655.1 Myrmecobius fasciatus | reverse complement strand
GTATTCTAACATAATTATCATGCAGTGGATATCCTGCCATCTAGGGGAGGGGTGGGGAGTAGGGGGGAAATTTTGTAACAGAAAGCTTTGTAAGGGTTAATGTTTAAGAATTACCCATACATATGTTTTGCAAATAAAAAGTATTAATAAATTTTTTAGAAAAAGGGAAAAAAAATTCCCAAACCCTTCATCCTCCCCAACACTTCAAGCCATATAACAGTATCAACATTTTCTCACAGAGAACCTACTCACAATGTCCAGAGCACCTTGGGTTGTGATGAACAAAGTTTTTTAAGGAATATAAAGAATCTTTTAAGGAATATAAAAATTCAAGGAGACAAAAGGTCCAATCTTCAATCCATTAGAAGATGATCAAATATTAGAACTCTAGTGCTCCTGACTAGGTCTCTTCCAGCTCTGACCTGCCATGATTTTATTTTATTTTTTAATGAAGCTTTTAATTTTCAAAGCATATGCAAGGATAATTTTTCACTATTGACCCTTGCAAAACCTTGTGTTCCAATTTCCCTTCCCTTGTCTCCCTCCCCTCTCCTATATGGCAAGTAATCCAATATATGTTAACTATGGTAAATCTAATATATGCATACATATTTAAACAATTATCTTGCTGCACAAGAAAAATCAGATCAAAAAGGAAAAAAAAATGAGAAAGAAAATAAATTTCAGGTAAGCAATAACAAAAGAAGTGAAAATACTATGTTGTGATCCACACTCGGTTCCCACAGACTTCTCTCTGTGGCTCTCATCATCATAAGATCATTGGAACTGCATGCCATGATTTTAAGTGTAATTGGAAATCAGAGAAGGGAGAGATCCAGGTGGGCTGGAGAAATTGGAGAAGGGTTCATGAAACAGGTGAAACAAATGGGGCCTTGAGAGATGGAGGGTTTAGATAGGGGGAGAGAAGAAGGGTTATTTTAGGTTGAAGGATATAGTCTAAGTAAAGCTACATGAAGCAGACTGAATATGCAAGGTTTAGGAAAGACTCAAAGAACAGGGACAGAGGGCTAGTATTTGAGGACTGAGGAACAAATCAGGCAGGTAGGTTGAGGAACAATTGAGGAAGATCTTAAAAATTAAGTCAGGGGAATATTCCTATAATCTCTTCTTCTGAATAACTGGCACATTTCCTTAAAAACTTTTCATTGTTATGTTTTCATGTTCTAAGCCTTCAGTGACCTTGCTTAAAACTTCCAATGGCTCCCTAATTCCTACCACATTCATTCTGGATTTGGTTGTCTTTTCTTCTATAAAACCCATAGAAATCTCTGACTTCTTTGAACTAGTTAAATTTTGAATGTTTTGGAAACCAAAGTTGAAAAGGATCTTGGAGATTATTTTATTGAATCATCCTCTTTTACACATGGGGAAACTGAGGCTCACAGAGAGGAAAGTGGCTTCTTTGAGGCTGCACAGCAAATTTTTAGCAAAGCTGGGAACCAAAAGAAATTCTGTTGCCAAAAAAAAAAAAAAAAAAAAAAAAAAAAGTCTGTTGCCTTTGGGCCTCTTCTCTTTGCATTCTGCTAGTCTATTTCATAGTTAAGCACTTAAAGGATCAGAGTTTACCTACCAAAAACCAAAAACCAATAACTCATAGAATATTAGAATTTATAAGACTTAAAACCAGAGATCATCTAATGACTGAGTTAAAGAGAACTTCGAGATTATCCTGGCCTATCTTCTCATTTTACAGTGAGGAATCTGTGTTGTAAACTTCCTTCCTCAACACATATAATGATGCTTGAAATAGTTTTGCCTTTTTCTTTTTTTCTTCCTTTTCTTTTCTTTTTTTCTTTCTTTTTTTTTTTTTTTTTTTTTTTTTTGCCTTTTTCTAAAGTAGATAATAGTTCATACAGGAGAGACAACTAAGTGGCAGTGGATAGAACACTGGACCTGGAATCAGGAAGAACTGAGTTCAAATTCAGTCTCAGACATTTACTAGCTGTGTGACAGTAGGAAAGTCACTTAATCTCTGTCTGCCTCAGTTTCCTCAATTGTAAAATGTAATGGGATTTACATCCCAAATTTGCCTCTACCTCTGTGTTTTCCTCAGTTTCTTCATCTGTCCTTGAGCTGGACAAGGAAATGGCAAATCACTATAATATCTTTGTCAAGAAAACCCCAAATAGGATCACAGTCAGATAAAATTTATGTGACTGAACAATAACAACAAAAATTCCATGGAAGTGTGACTTCTTGGAATGCTCCGTCCTTCTCAGTCAGCATTAGATAACTTCTAAACCACTTAGAGAAGGTTATCTGACTCTGCACTATAGCAAGAGAACAAGTGTGTTATTTTATGCCAATCTAGATACTGCTGACAGAGGGAAACATGCCCATGGTGAAGTGTAAAGACAGAAGGGTAGGACAAGAGGCAAGTAAGGGAGCCTTTTCTTCAGCCTTTTCCATCCACAGGACCACACATTTTTGTTTCTGTGATCTTCCTTTTCGGCTTGCTAGATTTCAATTATGTTTTCTCCCAGACCTAACTTTAGCCCTTGTTCCTCTCTAGGATTATCTCCAGTCCTCCTCCCCTTTACTCTTGCCTTTTCACACTCTGTCACTCCTGTTCTTTCTCCAATTTTGAAGTACCAGTGACAACCAAGGCAGCCAAGAATAGAAAAACAGCAGAAAGCTGGAAAAATTTTTACAACTAGTATTTCTGATAAAGAAACACTAAACTATATAGAGAAGTGAGTCAGATTTATAAAAACACAAATCATTCCCTAATTGATAGTCAAAGAATATGAATTTTAGATGAAAAAATTAAAGCAATCTATACTCATTTGAAAAAAATGTTTTAAATCACTATTGATTAGAGAAATGCAGATTAAAACAAATATGAGTTACTACCTTACACTTACCAGAGTGGCTAACTTGTAGAAGAAAATTATACATGTTGGTTGTATTATTCACAGCTGATCATATAATATTGCAGTTACTGTATACATTGTTCTCCTAGTTCTGCTCACTTCTCTCTGTGTTAGTTTGTGTAAGTTTTACCAGGTTTTTCTGAAATCATCCAGCTCATTATTTCTCATAGCACAATAATATTCCATTACAATCTTATACCATAACTTGTTAAGTCATTTCCGAGTTGATGGACATCACCTTAATTACCACTTCTTTGCCACCACATAAAGAGCTGCTATAAATATTTTTGTATAAATAAATCCTTTTCCCTTTTTTTTTGTAATCTTTTTGGGATAAAGACCTAGTGGTAATGCTGGATCAATGGATATGCACAACTTTATAGCCCTTTTGGTATAGTTCCATATTGCTCTCCAGAATGTTTAGATCAGTTCACAACTCTTTAACAATATATTAGTGTCTCACTTGTCTCACATTCCTTCCCACATTTATCATTTTCTTTGACACTCTGGTAGGTGTGAGGTATTGCCCTAATTGTTTTAATTCGCATTTTATGAAGGAAGAGGCTATCTATCTCCAGAGAAAAGAACTCATAAGTGAAAGTATACATAAGTGAATGTATGTGTGTATATATGCACATGTAAAATCATACATACATATATGCATATATGTATACATCTATACATGTGTGTATGTGGCCTTCTCTATTGCAGGGTAAAGAAACAAAAAAAAAATATGTGCACAGCAGAGAACAAAAGAAAACTCAGAAGGAAGCACAGAAAAGCAGGATAATTTTTAAAACAACAGTATAGCATTTAATATATAGATGCCTTTTTATTTTTTAAAGTAAACTGTGAAATGGAGATTCATGGTTTCATATTTAATCTTATTTTTGTGTTATGCTCTGTACATGGGAATTTTTTTTTAATTTAAGTTTGAAATGAATAAAAAATAAAAAAGGATCTTTATGAAGTATATAATATATATATCTTAATGAGTACAAGTATTGAAAAAAAAAAGCTGAAATATCATATCTTGAAAAGTAAAGAAAATTGACCAGTACCCCCAAAGTTAGTTATTTTGAAAAACTGAGCATACTAAAGATAAGATGAGGCACCATAGGTAATGGAACAATATTGTTATTAGTATTGAATAACATAGCAATCAAAACTTATGTATAATTATTTTTTCTAATTGATTTTAAACACACATTGCTTTATGAATCATGTTGGGAAAGTCAGAGCAAAATGCAAAAACCATGGGATAGATTTAAAAAAAAAAAACAGAAAAAAGAAGTGACTATAGCATGTATTGATTTACATTCCATCTCCTTAGTTCTTTTTCTGGATGCAGATGGCATTTTCTGTCCAAAGTGTATTGGGATTGCTTTGAATCATTGAACTGCTGAGAAGAAGCAAGTCTTTTGTAGTTGATCATAGCACTATTACTATTACAATATTATTGTGTACAATGTATTCCTGGTTCTGCTTGTTTTACTTTGGATCATTAAACCTCTGAGAAGAACCAGGTCTTTCATAGTTGATCATCACATATTTTTGTTATTATTGTGTACAATGTATTCCTGGTTCTGCTTATTTTGCTTATCATATGTAATTCTGAGGAACTTTAACATTTTTGGTCAATTTGGCAAAACCACCCAAAAGATAAACAAGAAGGAAATCACAAGATTTACAAAAGCTACCATATTGAATTATCTGGTAAAACATTGAAAATTTAAATGAAATTAGTATTTACAAAAATATGTAATACTAAAGTAAGCAAAATAGGAAATAGGTAAGTTAAATAACATGATCTTAGAATAACATGAGGAAGTCACAAATGAACTCCCATGGAAAAAAGACTGTAAGTACATAATATACAAACAAATTATATTTAACATTTAGTGAACAATCTATGCTAAACAAAAATATGTAAAGAAGAAAATCTCTCTATGATAGAAACTTGGTTTTGATTCCCAAAGTCATGATAAAGAAAAAGAGAACTATAAACTAAAATCACTAATGAACATTGATGAAAAAGTAAATAAAATATTGGTTAAAAAAAGATTACCATAATATACTCCAAAATGTATTCATTGTGATCAATTTGGATCTGTACTAGGACTTCAAGTATGGTTCAACATTAGGAAAACAACAATCATGTTAATTATTAAATTAGGCCATTCACTGAAGGAATGAGAGCTTGGAAGGAGAGCTTTCTGAGTTTGAGGAATTTGAAAATAAAGAAGGGAAACTTAAATAGTTTCTCTTACCCATTTCAATTTCTTTATTTAGTAGCCAATGAATGCTTCTCCAAACACATGACTATGTGATAACTAAGTGTCCATATTGAAGATTAGAAAAGAAAATCTGTGCTCAATATTTAACATATCCAAAAGAGATTTATTAAAAGATTTTTTAATGTCTTGATGGAAATGGAAATGGGAAGTTTTCTTTTTTTTTTAATCAATTAATTTATTTTTATTAAAAGCTTTTTATTTACAAAACATATGAGTGATTTTTCTACATTGACCTTTGCAAAACTTTTTTTTTTGTTTCAAGCTTTTTCCCTCCTTCCCTCTACCCCCCACCCCTAGATGACAGGTAATCTAATACATGCTAAATATGTTAAATTATATGACAAATCCAATATATGTATACACATCTATGCAGTTATCTTACTGCACAAGAAACATCAGATCTAGAAAGAGAGAAACAAAAAACAACCTAAGAAGGAAAACAAAATGCATGGAAATATTCACAGAAAGCATTAAAATACTGTGTTATGGTTCACACTCAGTTCCCTCAGGCCTCTCTCTGGATGTATATGACTATCTTCATCGCTGAACAATAGGAACTGGTTTGAATCACATCATTGTTGAAGAGAACCATGTCCATCAGAATTGATCATTGTATAGTCTTGCTGTGTATAATGTTCTCCTGGTTCTGCTGATTTCACTCAGCATTAGTTCATCCAAGTCTCTCCAGGCCTCTCTGAAATCATCCTGCTGGCCTTTTCTTACTGAACAATAATATTCCATGACATTCATATACCATAATTTATTCAGCCATTCTCCAATTGATGGGCATCCTTTCAGTTTCCAGTTTCTTGCCGCTACAAAAAGGGCTGCTACAAACATTTTTGCACATATGGGTCCCTTTCCCTCCTTTAAAATCTCTTTGGGATATAGGCCCAGTAGAAACACTGCTGGGTCAAAGGGTATGCACAGTTTGATAACTTTTTGAGCATAGTTGCAGATTGCTCTCCAGAATCGTTGGATCCATTCACAGTTCCACTAACAATGTATCAGTGTCCCAGTTTACAGGAATAGTTTTCAAATCTGAATGGTGTGATAGTATAGCAGCTCTGAAGACTCCTTCTTATCTTTCTTTTTGTGAATAGTAAAGTAGCATCTCTTACATGTGTTAGAAATGTGCCTTTCTTTTACACAACAGTAATTGGTGAGGGAATTTGTTACCTTTGTTTCCAGATCTACACTTTGGGACCTTCAAGCTCAGCAATTTATTGAAGGGAATAAAAATATGAAATTGGAATATTTTCAGATTGATTCAAAGTTTTTAAATAAGGGAGATAATGGAGGATCTTTTATAAGATATCAGTTGCAGCAATTATAAATTGGGGAGAAAGAGGCAATTACCTGCTAGTTTGGGGGGATAAAAGGAAAGTCTTTATAGTATGCTAGACAATTTATATGAATACAAATCTTCCCAAGGAATTCTAGCACTTGCAGAGAATTTCCTCTTCTACCTCTTCCTAATTGGGAGAAAATACCTTCTCCCAATATTTCATTCTTCACCTCTCTCTCACATGAAGAGGTAGCCTTCTACTTGCCTAGACAAACACCTTTACATGTGTAAATTATTCTTTCCATCTCTTTTTCTCCAGTAGATTGCCCTCTTTATTGATCCCGGTTTTCTCACTAACCTTCAGTATTTCCCTTGGCCACTTTCCCAGTGCTTACAAACATGGCCTGGGTCTCCCCAGTTGTCCAAAAACCCTTCCTTTATCTGAACATCCTCAATAGCTATTGAAATTCTTATTTCTCTCTTTGATGGTTGAATTCTTTGAGATTATCTACAGTTAGTGCCTCTTTTCCTTTCCGTCTTTACATTCTACAATTCAGCTTCTAAATTCATCATTCAACCCCAAAATATTCTTTCTAAAGCTACTAATGATCTTTTAATTACCAAAACTAAAGACCTCTTCTTTTCTTTTTTTAAATGTCTTTTCTTAATCCTCATCCTTCTTGACTTTTTTGCAATCTTTGACACTGTCATTTACCCTCTTCTCTTTGATATTGTACTTTCTTCCTTCTAGGTTTGTATGACTTTGCTCTCTATTCTAGTTCTCTTACCTCTCTGATAGCTCCTTCTCATTCTTTCTTGCCTTTGATGGATATTCATCCAAGTAACCCTTGCTAACTTAAAATTATCTCACAAGGTTCTGTCCTAGGCCCTTCCATTCTTTGATACCATTTCACTTTTTGATCTCATTAGTTCTCATGGATTCAATGATCATATATATGCTGATGATTCTCATATCTACCTATTAAGCCCTAACTTACTGCTGACTTCTAATCTCATATTTCTAATTGCATATTGGAAATTTTGATATCTTATATTTAATGTTTACAATTAAATTCTATTATCTTACCATCCTCCCAGTCACCTAGGATTTCAACTTAGTTGTTAGCCTTCACTCCTCATTCTTTCTTATTCCTTATTATTTAATCAGTTGTCAACTTAATAATTCTCCCTTTGAAATATCTCTTATATGCTTCCTCTCCTGATTTGGCCCTGATATAGGCCTACATTCTGATGTAGGCCACCATCACTTCCCACCTGGAATGTTGTAATGGTCTTCTGGTCAGCCACCCTATCTTCCAGTCATCTATCAAAGTGAACTTCCTAAAGTGAATGATCATGTCATTCCCCTATTTCAAAAATTCCAATTGTTCCCTGTTGCCTCAGAGATTAAATATAAAGTCCTCTGTTTAATATTCAAAGCCCTTTTTAACCTGACCCCTTCCTACTTTTTCAGTATTCTTATACCTTCTCCACATACCCTATGATGCAGAGATTCTGGTTCGCTTGCTACTCCTTGCACAAAGTTCCATCTCCTGACTCCGAACATTTTTACTGTTTGTCTCTTATGCCTGAAACTTGTTCTGCCTAGTAGATTTCTTGTCTTCCTTCAAATCTGAGCTAAAATCCGACTTTCTGTGGGAAGTCTTTCCCAAAATTAATGCATTGTTGGTGGAATTGTGAACTTATCCAACCATTCTGGAGAGCAGTTTGGAACTATACCCAAAGGAATATAAAATTTTGCATACCTTTTGAACCAGCAGCCTCACTAACGAGTCGGTATCTAAACAGATCATGAAAGAGAGAAAAGGATACACAGGCACAAGAACATTTGTGGCAGCTCTTTTTGTAGTAGCAACGAATTGGAAATCGAATAGATACCCATCAATTAGGGAATGGCTGAGTAAGTTATGGTAAATAATGGCAATATTAAATTTATTGTTCTATAAGAAATGATGAGCAAGCTTTTTTCAGAAAAGCTTGGAAAGACTTCTATGAACTGATGTTGGTGAAGTGAGCAGAACCAGGTCAACACTGTAAATGTAACAGCCAGGTTATGTGATGATTAACTATGATAGAGCTAGCTCTTCTCAGCAATGCAGTGATCCAAGAAATTCCAATAGACTTGGGATGGAAAATGCCATCTTCCTCCAGAGATACAACTATGGAGACTGAATATGGATAGAAGCATAGTATTTATATAGTTTTTGTTTGTTTGTTTGCTAAGTTGCTCTTACTTTCTTGTGTTTTTCCCCCCCTTTGGTCTGATTTTTCTTGTACAGCATGACAAATATGGAAATATGTTTAAAAGTATTGTACATGTATAACCTGTATCAGATTGCTTGCTGTCTTGGAGAGGGGAAAGAAAAGGGAGGAGAGAAAAAAAATTTGGAATACAAAATTTTACAGAAATGAATGTTGAGAACTAAGAGAAAAAAAATGTCTCCAGTCTAATGTCAATATCTTCTGGTTGTGATTATCACCAACTTGTCTTGTATACATCTTATTAGTATAGTTGTTTGTATGGGATTCCTACATTTTTCTGTGAACTCTTTGATGGCAATGACTCTTTTTTCCTTTTGTTGTCTGTTACTTACCATATTGACTGGCTCATGGTATGCACTTGAAAAATCTTATTGAACAATAACCAATCACAATTTCAAAGGACTTCTGATGAAACATACTATCCTTCAGAGACAGAACTGATGGACTCTGAGTCCATATTGAAATATATTTTCTTTTCTTTTCAAACATAGCTAATGTAAGAATCTCTTTTGCATGACTGTATGATTGTGATGGGCTGTTTTTCTTATCTTTTCATGAGACATTGTGTGTGTGTGTGTGCGTGTGTATAGTGGGAGTTGGAAATAAAATTGATTAAAATTAAAAAGCTTGTTGGCTTGACTAAATTGCCTGGTTAGTGCTAGAAAAATGTCTACACCTAGCTTCTGGGGAATAAGCTACAGAGCTGCTGTGTTCCAGTTGAAACCAGTTCGGTACCAGAGTGGGAAAAGGAACTGCCATCATCACCTAATTAGTAGCCATGAGTACTGAAGCTTTTTTCAGGGATTGAGAATGGAGGCAGGGATGAAGCATAATATAGGATATGTCATTTGTGATCAAATACTCAGGTTTTATTATAGTCCAGAAAAACCTGCTATTGTTGGGACTAGCCTTTTTGGTGATAGATGGGTCTAGACACACCTTTATCCTGTGCCTTTTCTTGTGAGATGTAGACCTTCAGGAACACTTTGAGACAACCACACCACACTCTTTATTCCATTTCTGAGCTTTTTCTAAGTAACAGTGTTCTCTCTAGGTTCAAAGATAGTTTAATATATTGATCTGAAAAATATAAAAAGTTACTCCGGAAAGCAAACCTCTATCTTTGACTTTGAAATTAATTTTTTTCATTCTTCTGTGGACTAGCACCCACTTTCATTCTCATATCCTAGATTAAATAGAATGAAACAAACCCATTGATAATGGCCATGTTCCTTATTAAAGGTGCTAAAAATGTAGAGACATTATAATAAGGATATGACTTGCAGTCAGAGTTCCATTTTTCTTTTCTTTCCCAATACAGTCCTTCTTCCTACCATTCTGAAGCACAACAGGAAATAAAAAAATAGAGGAATTAAAATGAGCTCTAGGGAAGGAGAGGACTGAAGAGCTGTAGACTGGATTTTGTTCATTGCACCAACCATAGGTTGCAGATTATGCTCAATGTGTTCTCCAATATGTCGGCTGTTTTCATGGATCAAGTCAGTAAGAAAATTTCAGCTCCAGCTTTCCAGTGAAGGGGAATGGTACTAGACATTGCCACTTCCTCTTTAGAAGAAATTTCTCTCTAGCTGAAAGCCCTGGGGAAATTTGGGAAATGCTTGTGTGTTTATGCACACACACTATAATCTTTTTGACCTTTAGTCTTCCAAAGATTCTTCAATTCCAGGGAGTCTCCTAAACTTTCCAGAGTATTCTGAATCTTCTGTACCCAGAGTTTTATATTGTCACTTCCTGATTATTTAGAAAGGGGAAACCAAATAGAATAGCCTAAGAGAGTACTCACCTCTCCTGGTCAAAAATATCTAGACTTATTCTGATTACTTTAGGTGCATTGAAGCACAGACTGAAAATGGATCTAGGGATCTTATCCATGGAACTCATGATAGTTATGTGTAAAAATGCTTTAAGAGCTGTTTTGTAAAACAGTAATGGACTCTCTTCTCCTACCATTTCTGGACAACAACCATATCCAAAGTTCTCTGAGAACATCCAGTTGATCCCATCCCCCAACTCCTTGCTTGTCCTCCTATGGAAGTGCAGGTCTGGTCTCGGACGGCTGTAGGAGGTATAGGGGAGGTCAGTATGCTGCCCTCATTTTGGAAATGTCAGCTTCTGCCCCAGTTTTGAGAGTGGATGCTGCCAAAATCTCCTTTCTTTGTTACCCCTGCCATCCTGTAGGAGACATCCCATCCCTCGGATGTCTCCAGTTAAGTCACAAGGTCTTCCTCTAACCTAGACATAAAAGAGCCTATTCCTGTCAATACTGACTCATTGAATTACTTTTTAAAGCTCCTGTAAGTGCCAGAAACAGAACCCAATAGATCTTTTTTGTCTGCATCTTCAGAGCTGCTCTTAGATGGCCTGAGGCTCAGAATCACTGATGACAAAGTTTATCCACTTGGAAAGGAAGCAGAATGTGTGGGGTGCGATAGAAACTGAAATCTGACTTTTCTGGGGTTGAATTGGACAGAAACCTGTCCTGAGACTCCCCTGAAAACTTCCTGATTCCTCACAGCTAAGAAGACCTTACCTAGCACTAGGGGATTCCCAGCTTTCCCGAAGGACTCACAATGATCCCCCAAGAGCAAAATACCTCCCCTACTCCTAAAATTCCAAACTAACCTCATAGTCAGAAATTTTGGAGATTATGAGATTTATCTTGATTAATAATACATCTTTAAAAAATATATATATATATATATACAGATAATTCTGGAAAGGTTAAGGGGACACATTACTTATCCATATCTTAGTATGAATTTGGTCCAATATTCAGTAAATCCAGGAAAGAAAATGAACAATTCAAGAAAAAATTTTTTGGGAAGCTTGGTGTTTACAGTTGATTTCCCAGGTTGTTAATATTTAACAAAGGAAAGCTGGCTCTCCGGTGCCTCGGCCTCTGCCCAGGCACAGCCCTCAGGAATTTTGGCCTCCAGGCCAGGATTCAGAGCCCTCCCTACTGCGCCTGCGTGGAAGGAGGGGCGGAGTGGAAGCAATCTGGCGGGGGCGGGGCCTGGCGAGCGGTTGACCTTCTCTGGGTCTGGGAGGAGAGGGAGGCAAGAGACTGTGTAGAGTCTTGGGCAGGCGCGTGAGACCCTAGAACTCGCCCTGCCCTGGGCCAGGCTGCCCAGTGATCAGTTTCGTCTGGGTCTTTCCCCAGGTGCCGGAGCCACGTGTACTGTACTCTCTAGACCTCTCCCAGAATCCGAGGATCCAGATTCCTCTCCAGGCTAATTTAGCTGTCCCGTGCAGACACAGAGGTGTATGCAAAGATGCCATGTCGGGAAGGTGCAAGGACGCCTAAGGTCACAAGAGAGGATCATGATTAAACGCCCCACTTTTCCCTAGGTAGCACTCTTCCAAGACATGAAGAAGTCCTTTTTTACACAGAGCTGGGGGTGGGGTGGGGGAGGGGGGGGGGAGGAGGGGCGGGGCTAGCCTGGGGTAACGCTTCTATAAGACTTTGATATTTTCAGAGATCATCTTTCACCTGGGCAGGTGAGATAGACACATAGGAAAAGATCATTATATGTACTGTCAAATGTATCAGGAACATCCTGCCTAATTAAGGAGTTCAGAGCTGGGAGAAATTGTTTTGAACTGATAAAGTTAGGGAAAGCTTGTGGGGGAAGGGAGATGGCACATGAACTGAGACAGAACCCATGGGTGAGATTTAGACGCAATTTAAATTTTGGGTAAATTAATGAGCAGAAATAATATGCATTCCCACAACAAAGAGGAGCCACTTTAATACACCACATGTTTTCCCAGGGGGCTCTTGCTGTGACACTTGGTTGGTCTTAATGTTGATGCCCTTTTTCTTTTTTTTCTGGAAAAAAATAGATGAGATCAAATGAGAAGATGGCAGAAGGTCATTCCATCATTGTGAAATATTAAGGTAAGTGGGCTGGAGGAAGTAAGGTAAGAGATAAGTTGACAATTTTTTATTAAGCACCTACTATGTGCTGGATGATGTACTAAGCACTGGAAATATAAGACGGGCCTTATTCTCAAGGAGTTCAGTTTAATGGAGACAACAAGAAAACAACTATGTACAAATAATGAAGGAAAATTGGAAATAGTTAAATGAAGGAAATCACAGCATTAAGGAGAGGGTTTGGGAAAGGTTTCTTGCAGAAGGTAGGGTTTTAGCTGGGGCTTGAAGGAAGGCAGGAGGCTAGAATAGGGAGGGAGAGAATTCTTGAAGTGGAGGATAGACAGTGAAAATAGCTTAAATGAGTAGATGGAGTGTCTTGAGGAGGTCTGGGGAACAGAATTACTAGATCATATATTGAGCATAGGGAGAACAGAAGCATGCAGGTAGAATAGCCAAATGAGAGTGCTAGAATTGGAGACAACTCTTGTGAGAAATCAGAAGATCAAAGCAGGTTCTAAAGTTTTAATTCTGTGCCTCCAACTTACTGAAAAACACTCTTATTAAGAGATCTAATGATCCCCCAAAAATCTCTCCCTTTAACTTACCACTCCCCAAAGTTTGCTAGAGAAGACTTTTGAGAGTCCTTTGGACAGCAAGGAAATCAGTGAGTACCTTTAAAGTTTAATTAAATTTAATTTTTTAAATTCACATTGCTTTATGAATCATGTTGGGAGAAAAACATCAGAGCAAAAGGGAAAAACCACGGGAGAGGAAAAAAACCAGAAAAAAGAAGTGAACATAGATGTGTTGATTTACATTCAATCTCTAAAGTTCTTTTTCTGGATGAAGATGGCATTTTCTATCCAAAGTTTATTGGGATTGTCTTAGATCACTGAACCACTGAGAAGAACCAAGTCTTTCATAGTTCATCATCACACACTCTTGCTGTTATTGTGTACAATATATACCTGGTTCTGCTTGTTTTATTGAGTATCAGTTCATGTAAATCTTTCCAGGTCTTCCTAAAATCAGCATGTTCATAATTTTTAATAGAAAAATAATATTCCACTTCCTTAATTTACCACAACTTATTCAGCCATTCCCCAATTAATGAGCATTTACTCATTTTCCAATTCTTTGCTACCACCAAAAGAGCTGCTACAACATTTTTGCACATGTGGGTCCTTTTCCCTCCTTTATGAAAATCAGTGAATCCCTAAAGAAATTCATTCACATTATTAACAGGGAAATCAAATTCTGAAGCTGAAATTCAAATATTTTGGCCATGTAAAGAGAACTCTCTTGGAAAAGACACTGAAGTTAGGAAAGATTGAAGGCAAAGGGGAAAGTGGATAGATGAGAATGAGATGCATAGATAGTGTCATAGAAACCAGGAATGTGAATTTAGACTGAGAGATAGTGGAGGATAGGAGGGCTGCTGTGCTGTGGTCCATGGGGTCACAAAGAGGTGGACACAAGTAAATGAACAATAACAACAATCCCTAAGGACTAAGGGGAATACATTTATTGTTTTTTTTACTAAATATTTTCCCTGATTATTTGTTTGAAAATTAAATTGTAGGTTAGTGCAGATTTGTGTGTGTGTGTGTGCGTACATGCATGCATGTGCACATATGCATGTACATTTGGGTGTGTATGTGGACCACATTTTTTTTTTTAAATGCATTTTATTGAAGCTTTTTAATTGCAAAACATATGTATGGGTAATTCTTCAACATTAACCCTTACAAAGCTTTCTGTTACAAATTTTTCCCCCCTAGTCCCCACCCCTCTGCTAGATGGCAGGAAGTCCACTACATGTTAATTATGTTAATGACAAATTGAATACATGTATACATATTTCCACACTTATCATTGTTGTGCAAGAAAAATCATGTCTACAAGAAAAAAATCTGAGAAAGGAAACACAATGCAAGCAAACATCCATGGAGGGCATGAAAATGTTATGTTGTGATCCACATTTCACATCCTTCTCTCTGGGTGTATATGGCTTTCTTCACTGACCAAATGAAACTGGTTTGAAGCATTTCATTGTTGAAGAGAGCCATGTCCATCAGAATTGATCATCACATAGTCTTGTTGTTGCCATGTACAGTGATCTCCTGGTTCTGCTCATTTCACTTAGCATCAGTTCATGCAAGTCTCTCCAGGTCTCTCTGAAATCATCCTGCATGTCGTTACTTACAGAACAATAATATTCCATAACATTCATATACCATAATTTATTCAGCCACTCTCCAATTGATGGGCATCCATTCAGTTTCCAGTTTCTAGCCACTACAAAAAGGGCTGCCACAAACATTCTTGTACATGTGGTGGACCACATTTCTGCCAGGTTTTTTTTTTAAATTTATTTTTATATACACATTACTTTATGGATCATGTTGGCAGAGAAAAACCAGAGCAAAAGGGAAAAACCATGGGATAGAAAAAAATAGAAAGAAGT
>JAJPUD010023072.1:0-16980 GCA_023553655.1 Myrmecobius fasciatus | reverse complement strand
TCCCCAGCATTGATCTTTACAAAGCTTTCCATTACACATTTTACCCCCAGTCCCCTTCCCTCCCCTAGATGGCAGGAAGTCCACTAAATGTGAATAATGTAATAATAGTTGACAAGTTGTGCAAGAAAAATCCTATCTACAAAAAAAAAAAAAAAAAAGAAAACCAGAGAAGGGCAACACAATGCAAGCAAACATCAATAGAAATCATAAAAATGTTACGGTGTGGTCCATATTTCATATCCCTCTCTCTGGGTATATATGGTCTCCTTCAGTGAATAATTGGAACTGGTTTGAGACAATTCTTTGTTGCAGAGAGCCATGTCCATCAGAATTGATCATCATGTAATATTGTCGTTGCTCTGTATAATGATCTTCTGGTTCTACTTGTTTCACTCAGCATTAGTTCCTGCAAGTCTCTCCCGGCCTCTCTGAAATCGTACTGCTGGTCGTTTCTTACAAAGCAATAATATTCCATAACATTCATATGCCATAATTTATTCAGCCACTCTCCAATTGATGGGCATCCCTTCAGTTTCCAGTTTCTAGCCACTACACAAAGGGCTGCCATGGACATTCTTGCACGTGTGGGGCCCTTTCCCTCCTCTAAGATCTCTTTAGGATATAGGTCCAATAGAAACACTGCTGGGTCAAAGGGTATGCACAGTTTGATAACTTTTTGAGCATATCTCCAAATTGCTCTCCAGAATGGTTGGATCTATTCACAGTTCCACCAACAAAGTATTAGTGTCCCAGTTTTCCCACATCTCTTTCAACATTCATCGTTATGTTTTCCTGTCATTTTAGCCAATCTGATAGGTGTGTAGTGGAACCTCAGAGTTGTCTTAATTTGCAATTTCTCTGATCAATAGTGATTTGGAGCAACTTTTCATATTACTAGAGATGGTTTTAATTTCATCATCTGAAAATTGTCTGTTCATATCCCGTGACCACTTATCTATTGAAGGGTAGCTTGAAATCTTATATATATGAGATAATTATCTATATATTTTGGAAATGAGGCCTTTATCAGAACCATTAAATGTAAAGATGATTTCCCAATTTGATGCTTCCCTCCTAATCTTGTCTGCATTAGTTTTATTTGTACAGAAACTTTTTAACTTAATATAATCAAAATTATCTCTCTGGTGTTCAATTAGGACTTCCAGATTTTCTTTGGACATAAATTTATTCCATCTCTACAGGTCTGAGAGGTAAACTATAGTACATTCCTTGAATTTTCTTACAATATCCCTCTATATATCTAGATCACGAACCCATTTAGATCTTATCTTGGTATGTGGTGTTAGGGATGGGTCAATCCCTAATTTCTTCCACACTAGTTTCCAATTTTCCCAGAAGTTTTTGCCGAATAGTGAGTACTTATCCCAAAAGCTGGGGTCTTTGGGTTTATCAAACACTGAATTGTTAAAGTTATTGCCTAGATAATCCTGATAGCCTATCCTATGCCACTGATCAACTGTTCTATTTCTTAGCCAGTACCAAATGGTTTTGATGACTGATGCTTTACAATATAGTTTTAGATCTGGTACAGCAAGGCCACCTTCATCTGCTTTTTTTTTTCATTAATCCCCTTGAAATCCTTGACCTTTTATTCTTCCAAATGAACTTTGCTACTATTTTTCCTGATCTGTAATAAAATTTCTTGGGAGTTTGATTGGTATTTTACTAAATAAGTAGATTAGTTTACGTAGTATTGTCATTTCTATTATGTTCGCTCTGCCTACCCATGAGCACTTAATGTTTTTCCAATTGATTAGATTTGATTTTATTTGTGTGGAAAGTGTTTTGTAGTTTAGTTCGTATAGTTTCTGACTTTTCCTCGGCAGACAGATTGCCAAATATTTTATCCTATCATCCGTTATTTGGAATGGAATTTCTTTTTGTATCTCTTCCTGATGAATTTTGTTGGTAATATATAAAAATGCTGATGATTTATGTGGATTGAATATGAATCCTGCAACTTTGCTAAAGTTGTGAATTGTTTCTAGTAGTTTTTTTAGTATTTTTATCTCTTTTTCTTCTCTTATTGCTAAAGCTAACATTTCTAACATAATATTAAATAGTAATGGTAACAGTGGGCAGCCTTGCTTCACTCCTGATCTTATTGTGAATGGTTTTAGTTTGTCTCCATTACATATGATGCTTGCTGATGGTTTTGAATAGATGCTACTGATCATTTTAAGGAAAAGCCCATTTATCCCTTTACTCTCTAGTGTTTTTAATAGGAAGGGGTGTTGGATGTTATCAAATGCTTTTTCTGCATCTATTGAGATAATCATATGGTTTTTGATAGTTTGGTTATTAATATAATTAATTATGCTGATAGTTTTCCTAATATTGAACCAGCCCTGCCTCCCTTATATAAATCCTACTTGGTTATAGTGTACTATCCTGGGGATGACTTTCTGTAATCTCATTGTTAATCATCAATATTCATTAGGGAGATTGGTCTGTAGTTTTCTTTCTCTGTTTTTACCCTACCTGGTTTGCTATCAGCACCATATCGGTCTCATAGAAGGAATTTGGAAGTATACCTTCTGTCAATATTTTTTCAAATAGTTTGTATAGTATTGGAATTGATTGTTCTTTGAATATTTGGTAGAATTCACATGTAATTCCATCTGGCCCTGGAGATCTTTTCTTAGGGAGTTGGTTAATAGTTTGTTCTATTTCTTTTTCTAATATGGGGCTATTTAAATAGTTTATATCCTCTTCTGTTAACCTCGGCAATCTATGTTTTTGTAGATATTCCTCCATTTCATTTAGATTATCAAACTTACTGGCATAAAGTTGGGCAAAGTAACTCCTCATTATTGCTCTGATTTCCTCTTCATTGGAGGAAAGTTCTCCCTTATCATTCTTAAAACTAACAATTTGATTTTCTTCTTTCCTTTTTCTTATCAAATTAACTAAAGGCTTGTCTATTTTGTTGGTTTTTTCATAGAACCAACTCTTAGTTTGATTTATTAATTCAATAGTTTTCATATTTTCAATTTTATTAATTTCTCCTTTTAATTTTAGAATTTCCAATTTGGTATTTAATTGAGGGTTTTTAACTTGTTCTTTTTCTAGTTTTTTCCATAATAAGCCCAATTCATTGATCTGTTCTTTCTCTATTTTATGCAAGTAAGCATCTAGAGATATAAAATTGACACTTATAAGTGCTTTGGCTGTATCCCACAAATTTTGGTATGTTTTTTCATTATTGTCATTCTTCTGGATGAAATTATTGATTGTGTCTATGATTTGCTCTTTCACCCATTAATTCTTCAGAATTAGATTATTTAATTTCCAATTAACTTTTGGTTTATTTTCTCCTGGACTTATATTGCATGTGATTTTTATTGCATCATGATCTGAAAAAGATGCATTTACTATTTCTGCCTTTCTGCTTTTGATTTTGAGGTTTTTATTCCCTAATACATGTTCAATTTTTGTATAAGTTCCATGGACTGCTGAGAAAAAAGTAAACTCCCTACTGTCTCCATTCAATTTTCTCCATAGATCTATAATAACTAACTTTTCTAACAATTGGTTTATCTCCCTAGTTTCTTTCTTGTTTATTTTGTGGTTTGATTTATCTAATTCTGAGAGAGCAAGGTTGAGATCCCCCACTAGTATAGTTTGACTGTCTATTTCTTCTTGCATCTCTCTTAATTTCTCCCCTAGGAATTTGGATGCTTTTGCACTTGTTGCATATATATTTGGTATTGATATTGCTACATTATCTATGGTACCCTTTAATAAAATATAGTTTCCTTCCTTATCTCTTTTGATTAGATCTATCTTGGCTTTTACTTGATCTGAGATAAGGATTGCTACCCCTGCTTTTTTTTTTTTGTTCACCTGAAGCATAATAGATTCTTTTCCAGCTTTTTACCTTCATCCTATATGTGTCACGATGATTTAGATGTGTTTCTTGTAGACAACATATTGTGGGATTTTGGTTTTTAATCCAGTCTCGTATCTGCTCCTGCTTTATGGGAGTGTTCATCCCATTCACATTCACAGTTAGAATAACTAATTCTTTATTTCCTGCCATCTTATTTACCCGTTATGTTTTCCCCTTTCCTTTCCCCTTTTTACCTTCCCCCTCCTCAGTACTTTGCTTTTGATGACCTCCTCCCCCAAACAATATTCCACCCTTTTGATTCCCCCCCATCTTTAATCCTTTCCCCTGATTCTTCTATATCCCCTTCTATTAGTTTATCCCCTTTCTTTTCCTCCTTTCCCTCCCACTTCCCTCTAGCAACAGACAAGTTTCTATGTGAAATCAAGTGTCTCATATACACTTTTAGAGCCCAACCTGATGAGAGTTTGATTTACACAATGGTCATTTCCCTCCCCTCATTCTCTCAATTATATTAGGTTTTTTTGCCTCTTCAAGAGATTTTACCTTGTTTTTAACTGCTTTTTTTTTGTTTTTAGATCTTATTTTATCACTTTTTCCCTTTTTTCCCCAGTATGACAACCTTTCCCCCTCTAGTTCTCTTTTTCATATTATCAAAGTAATATCTAGTTAATTATACCCCCAAACTTTAAGTATCCCCATAGTAGAAATAAAGTTCTCAAGAGTCCTTTCCTGTTTACCTTTTTATGTATCTCTTGAGTTCTGTGTTTGGAGGTCAATTTTTTTGTTCAGATCTGGTCTTTTCATTAGAAATAGGTGAAATTCACCTATATTATTGAATGACCATCTTCTTCCCTGGAGGATAATGCTCATTCTAGCTGGATAGGTTATTCTTGGCTGTAATCCAAGTTCCTTTGCCTGTCAGAATATCTGGTTCCAGGTCTTTTGATCCTTCAATGTGGAGGCTGACAGATCCTGTGTGATTCTAATTATTGATCCTTGGTATTTGAATTGTTTCTTTCTAGCTGCTAGCAGAATCTTTTCCTTGGTTCGATAGCCCTGAAATTTAGCCACAATATTCCTTGGGGTTTTAATTTTGGGGTCTCTTTTAGGAGATGATCGGTGAATTCTTTGAATGGTGATTTTGCCTTCTGATTCTACAATCTCGGAGCAGTTTTCTTTCAGGATTTCCTGGAAAATAGTGTTTAGATTATTTTTTTTTCATCATGGCTTTCAGGAAGTCCAATAGTCTTTAGATTGTCTCTCCTAAATCTATTTTCCAAGTCAGTTGTTTTTCCTAGGAGATATTTCATATTTTCTTCAAATTTTTCATTTTTTTTTGTTTTTGTTTGATTGATTCTTGAAGTCTTATTGAGTCATTCACTTGCATGTGTTCAATTCTTATTTTTAAAGTGTTGTTTTCTTCAGTTACCTTTTTAAGCTCCTTTTGTAACTGGCCAACTGATTTTTTTTGTTCATTGCACTCTTTTTCCACTTCACTAATTTTATTTTTCAATAAATTGGTGTCTTATTCATATCACTTTTTCAGGGCATCATATCCTTCTCGCACTGATTTCAGTTTATTTTCCCATTTATCCTCCAGCTCTCTTTTGAGGTTCTTTATGCAATCTTCCAGAAAGGCCTTTTGAAAAAGGGACCAGTGATGGTCCTTAATAACTTCCTCTGGAATTTTGTCTAAAGAACCTCAGGATCTGGGGTCATCCCTTCTTTCTCTCGATAAAAGCTGTCTATGGTGATAGCTCTCTTTTGCTTCTTCATTTTTTTTTTAGACTGCGTGGATGTCTCTTTAAGATAGGGGAAAAAAAAAAACGGTGGCTGAAGTTCTTTGCCCTGGGGCACTTTGGTGAATTAACTTAAGGTGCTAGGCTGGTGGGGGCTAGGACTATGTCCAAATTACTCCTTAAACAAGGCAAGTCTGCCAGAACACCTTCCTCCAATCAGGGCAGAGTGTCCCAAGTCCCTCAGATAATCTCCAGGTGTTTGGAGTTTGGAATTTCTGACACAGTGAGCTGTGTACCACCCTCACTTCCAGCCTACACCATAGTCCACTGTTTATCCCTCTGTCCCAGTTAGACAAACCTGTTGTGAAGTTCTTCAGAGATATCAGCAAGCAGTGTCCAAATATTTCTTGATTCTTTGACTTAAAGATCAGTTCAGAAGCTTATTTTATTGTTTATTTGAGAGAAGATAGGAGGAGGAAGCAGAGTGTCACCTTTTCACTCTGCTATCTCGGCTCCGCCCCCCAAAGCTTTCAAATTAACATAATCTAATCATTATTAACATTTGGTCTTTTTACTATGTAATATTTTGTTGAATTCTTCTAGTTCCTTGATTACCAAATCATATTGCCTCTTCTTCGAATTCTTTTCATTGCCCTAAGCTTTGGAACATCCAGTCACTCTAGTAACCTTCTCAATTAGCATATAGGTCTGAAGATAGACTTCTTGTCTCATTGGTGAGTTCCTCCTGGAGCCTTCATTTTAGGAAGGGGCCCAGAGCAGCCTTCATTTCCCTCATGCACTTCCACATTTCCAGATGCTCCCTCTAGATAGTTTCCTTCCTTGACTTCCTTTCTGATCACTTTTGCGTGTTTTCTCTCCCCACTGGAATATAAAGTCCATGAGGATTCGAACTTATTTTTACTTGCATTTATATCCCCATTTCTTAGGACAATTCCTGCAACATAATGCTTAATAAATGTTTGAGTCCTTCCTTGTTGAACATATTATTTTGATACTTATCTCTAATTCTGACATAATTATATGTAAATTCCTATATAAATTACTTCCCATATATCACTCCACACATATGTTAGGATTATCCCTCATTCAACTACAACAACCTGATTTGCCTCCTTCTAGTCTCTCCCCACTCCAAATGATCCTATTTTCAATTTGCAAGGTGATTTTTATAAAGTGCAGTTTTTATAGTATTAACCATGCTCAATAAGATACAGGGACTTTTTATTTGTTCCTAGATAAAATCTAAAGTCTTAAGTATGATATATAAGGCTGTTCATCAACTTCTCTCTTCTTTTTCTGTCTTCTTATACTTTATTTCCCTTCACATATAGTAGTCACCTACTGATTTTCTTGGAATGGTTTTTCATTTTCTTCTATAACGCCTTTTATAGATTTGGAAACTGAGACAAGCTGTGTTAATGACTTTTTCAGAGTGACATAGTTAGTGTCTGAGGCCTGATTTTAACAGGTCTTTCTGATTCCAGGTCTGGCACTCTCTCCAGTATAACACTTAAGTATCTTAATAGCCTACTTAGACATCCTTAAATATAACACACCATTTTCATCTGGAATCTTTGCACAGTCTAGTAAGCTTATAATTTTTTGATTTTCATTTCTATTTGTTGTTTTCCTGGTTTTCTTTAAAATTCAATTCAAATGTCCTTTCTTCATGATTCCATTTCTGATTGTCCCAGTTGCTGGTGCTTTCTCCTCTCACATTATGCTAGATTTAATCTGCGTATATCTTATAACGACCAAATTGTTATTTTTTATTTTTTCTAGTAAATTTATTTTAATACACTTTGCTTTATGAATCATGTTGGGAGAGAAAAACAAAAAGAAAAGGGAAAAACCATGGGAGAGATTTTTAAAAAAAAGAAAAAAGAAGGGAATATAGCATGTAATGATTTATATTCAGACTCCTTAGTTCTTTTTCTAGGTGCAGATGGAAATTTCTGTTCAAAATCTATTGGGATTGGGGAGCAGATCCAAGATGGCAGAGTGAAGATGCTGACTCTGTTTCCTCCTCTGATCTTCTCTTAAATCAACAATAAAACAAGCCTCTGAACTGATCTTCAAGTCAATGAATCCAGAAATATTTGGACACTGCTTCCAGTTACCTCTGAAGAACTTTATATCAGGTCTGTTTAACTAGGGCAGAGGGATAAACAGTTTACCTGGAAGTGAGGGTGAGACTCAGCTCAGCTTGGCAGAAACTCCAAACTCCAAACACTTGGAGTTAGTTTATCAGAGGCACTTGGGACACTCTGCCCTGATTGGGGGCAGGTGTGCTGGCAGACTGAAATCAGTGCAAGAAGGATACAATATCTTGCAAGAAGGATATGATGCCCTGCAAAAGAGATATGAAAAAGACACCAATTTATTGAAAAACAAAATTGGTGACGTGGAAAAAGTATGCAATGAACAAATTGGCCAGTTACAAAAGCAGCTTAAAAAGGTGACTGAAGAAAACAACACAAAAACAAAAAATGAAAAATTAGAAGAAAATATGAAATATCTCCTAGGAATAACAACTGACTTGGAAAATAGATCTAGGAGAGATAATCTAAGGATTATTGGACTTCCTGAAAGCGATGATGAAAAAAAGAATCTAAACACTATCTTCCTGGAAATCCTGAAAGAAAACTTCTCTGAGGTTGTAGAATCATAAGGCAAAATCACCATTGAAAGAATTCACCGATCACCTCCTGAAAGAGACTCCAAAATTAAAACCCCTAGGAATATCATGGCTAAATGTAAGCACTACCCCACCAAGGAAAAGATTTTGCTACCTGCTAGAAAGAAACAATTCAAATACCAAGGATCAATAATTAGAATCACACATGATCTGTCAGCCTTCACGTCGAAGGATCGAAGGGCCTGCTAGCAGATATTGCGAAAGGCAAAGGAACTTGGATTACAGCCAAGAATAACCTATCCATCTAGAATGAGCATTATCCTCCAGGGAAGAAGATGGTCATTCAATGATATAGGAGAATTTCACCTATTTCTAATGAAAAAACCAGATCTGAACAAAATAATTCGACATCCAAACACAGAACTCAAGAGATGCATAAAAAGATAAAAAGGAAGGGACTCTTGAGAACTTTATTTCTACTAAGGGGATACTTATAGTTTGGGGGTACAATTAACTAGATATTACTTTCATAATATGAAAAAGAAACCTAGAGGGGAAAAAGAGAGAAAAGGGGGTAAAATAAGATTTAAAAAAGGAGATAAGAACAAGATAATATCTCATGAAGAGGCAAGAAAACCTAATATAATTGAGAGGAAGAAGGGTGGGAGATGTGCATTGTGTAAATCTTACTCTCATCAGTTTGGGCTCTAAAAGTGTATATCAGACATTTGATTTCACAGAGAAACTTGTCTGTTGCTAGAGGGAAGTGGGAGGGTAAGGAGGAAAAGAAAGGCAAAAATTAATAGAAGGGAAAATAGAAGATTCAGGGGAAAGGAGTGAAAAAGGGGGAGGGGATTTAAAGGATGAAGGATTGTTTGGGGGAGGGGGTCATCAAAAGCAAAGTACTGAGGAGGGGGTCTGGTGCAAAATCAGAATTATCCTTTCTCTTATCTATAATAAATGTAATCATGAACAAATCAGTTAACTTAGTGACCATACACAATTGACTCAGGCAGTCAATTAAAGAAGAGTTGTAGATCTGGCTTCTCAAATGTAGAATTACCTCTACAATTAAAGTATATCTGAATTGTACTCCATGACCAAGCACAAAATCAATGAGCAATATATAAGTTCCTATTTTTAAAATGTGGAATAAAATAATCTTAACTAAATTGTGTTTACTTAACTTGAAGTTCTTACTCAAATAAGCATTTATTTCTAACAGGGCAATATTGCTCTAGAATGTTGATTCATTTGATTTATACTTTTGATTTCTCTGAGCCCTTATGCCAAAATTTCCTGTACTTTCCTTTGGCAATCTCATTGAGGAATGATTTTTACCTTATTTGCCTATGTAAAGGTCATATTAACCAGGCATTTTTTTTGTAAAAATGTACACTATGAATATGGATATAAAGCAATGTAAGACTTTAACTTGTGCACTTGTGAAAAGATCTTTTGTAAAATATTAATATGGTAATTGATGAATTAAATATCCTTGAAGGGGGAGAGTTGTATTGAGCGTATCATAGAGAGAAAGGACTGCATGGCAGAAGTCACACCTTGAAAGTTTAGTGTCCACTGGTGAATGAATAAATTACTGGCTTACTATTTGGATCATTTGATTTATTTTTCCCATGAGTGAATTCTAAGTTGCCTGGTGAAGAACTTGATTTATATGGAATGTTTTTTGTTTTTTTTGTTTTTGCTTTTTGCTGAGGCAATTGAGGTTAAGTGACTTGCCCAGGCTCACACATCTAGGAAATGTTATGTGTCTGAGACCAGATTTGAACTCAGCTCTTCCTGACTCCAGGGCAGGTGCTCTATCCACTGTACCACCTGGCTGCCCCATATGGAATGTTTTTAAAACTTAGATGAAAAGACACAGATATTTTTAGTAAAATTAACTGCTCTATAACTTGATATATTCAAAAAATTATAGCAAGGCAAACTTCTTGGATTTGAGGCAGTAGGATGAAGGATACAATCCCTTGGCCTTGAGAAGTTATCAGGAATAACCCACAGAAGAACTCATGTATTACAACAATATAGTCAAAGAAGCAAATCAGGAATCCAAACTGGGTACTCAGAGGAAGAAATAGGAATCAATAATCAGCAGTGATCAGAGATTGTCTGGTATACTTATACAGTGACTTGAATAAAAGATAGACTAGAAGTATCATAGGATAGTGGTATCGGTTAGGAATTGTATTCAGGAGATGCCCAGGTTAAACTCCTATGTTGAGAACTTATTGTCTGACCAGAAGAAAGTCTTCTTTTCTCTCATTATCACTTTGCATCTTTAAAAGTGGTCTGATAATCTCTATAGTTCTTACTTCACAAAAATGTAAGGATCATAAAAAACAATGTATGTAAAATAATTTTCAAATATTAAAGTGCCATATATATTTTAATGATGCTGCTGAGGATAATGATGATAAGGGATTAGAATGGACCATGATATGTAGAGAGATCTAGAACTAGATAACAATTAACATTACTTAATTATTCAATGGGATACATTCATCTTTTTATTTTATTTTATTTTTTTTGTCTTTGAGTTGCAGTTTCACCTCTTTTAAAGGTAATGTTAGCTGGAAAATTCTGTGAAGATGATAAATTCTATAGTCTAATCTTGCTTTAGAAGAAAGTGTCTCTTGAATATAGGAACATACAATATATCCAAAAGGGAAGTACTAAATTATATGGAGTAAATACACTCAAGGAGAATTAGGAGAAAGTCCATCAGTACTCTCTGGTTTAATTTTGTAATTTTATTTTAATAGCCAAGCATGGAAGCAGATATCTGGAAGGTACCTTATATTAGTATAAAATGCTAGCTGTGGGTTAATGCTTAGTTTTTGCCATGCTGATTTCCAATTTTCTCAGCAGTTTTTGTCAAATAGGGAGTTCTTATCCCAGAAGCTGGGATTTTTGTATTTATCAAATACTGTAGTCATGTACTATTGTGCTTTGTGCTTTGTGCTTTGTGAACCTAATATTCCACCAGTTAACTATTCTATTTCTTTCTTACTACCAAATGGTTTTGATGACTGCTGCTCCATAAAATTACTTCTGTTTTAGTATAGGGAGGTCACCTTCATTTGCATTTTTTTCATTAATTCCCTTGAAATTTTTGACATATTGTTCTTCCAGATAAACCTTGACATTATTTTTTTTCTAGATCTATAAAGTAATTTCTTGGCAGTTAGGTTGGTATGGCACAGGATAAGTAGCTTAATTTAGCTAGAACAGTCATTTTTATTGCAGTAGTTTGCCCTAGCCATAAGCACATGTTATTTTTCAAATTCTTTAGATCTGACTTTTTGTGTGGAAAGTGTTTTGCAATTGTGTTCATATAGTTTCTGACTTTGTCTTGACAAGTAGACTCCCAAATACTTTATATTCTCTACAATTATTTTAAATGGAATTTCTCTTTGTATCTCATGCTGCTGAATTTTGATGGTGACATATAGAAATGCTGATGATTTGTGTGTATTTATTTTGTATCTTGCAACTTTGCTAAAGTTGTCGATTATTTATAATAGCTTTTTTAAATAATTCTCTAGAGTTCTCTATGTATACCTGCGCCATCTGCAAAAAAGGGTAATTTTTTTCTAACTTCCTTTAATTTTTCTTGTCTTCTTGCTAAAGCTAACACTTTAATGTAATATAATATTGAATATTGAAAGTAATAGTGATAGTGGGCAAACTTGTTTCACCCCTGATCTTATTGAGAATGCTTCTAGTTTATTCCCATTATATGTAATGCTTGTTGATGGTTTTTAATCTGTGCTACTGATTATTTTAAAGAAAACTCCATTTATTTCTATGTTCACTAGTGTTTTTAATAGGAATGGGTGTTGGATTTTGTCAAATGCTTTCTCTACATCTGTTGAGATATTCATATGATTTCTATTAGTTTAGTTATGGATATAGTCAATTATGCTAATAGTTTTCCTAATAATGAAACACTCCTGCATTTCTGGTATAAATCCAACTTGGTCATGATGTATTTTCCTGGGGATAACTTGTAGAAGACCAGTGGGTTCATACACATCATCTCTAACAGATATACAAGGCCAGTAAATCCATGCCCATGTTGGCTTACCATCTCCCTAATAATTGTAAGGGCATATTGGCTAAAAAGCAGGAAAATCTTGATGGAGAATGCAAGCAATAGAAACAGGGTATTTTAAGTATACCATTTACCCCTTAATAATGAATTAAAGACACATCTGAGGTAAAATGCATTAGTATGGTAATTTCTATTTATTACTCTGTTTCAACAAGCACCTTAGTATTGATAAAACATTGCAGCTCTTTACAATTCTGTTGATATTAATGGGCATCACAACTAGGCTATTTACAATTCTGCATTGATAAGTATCTTGGTAATGATGGTTGGGATGAATTCTGAAATGTCAAAGTATGGAATGTGCATTAACCCTGGAGGGAAAATGATGTCACCTGAAGCTAGCCAATGACATTATTACACTAATCTAAAATATATATTAAGTTGACATTCAGATTAATAAAATGAAGCAGATTTTCTGCCTGGGCTCAGGTACTCATCCTCTCAGTATTCACTGGAGCTGGACTCCAGCAAATGGCACCTAAAACAGGGACCTTTAGATGTCCTGGCAGAAGAGTGTCCTCTTGGAGCTCACAATAAATAAGAGAGGAAAGTAAATTAAGATAAAGGAAGGAAGAGATGATCACCAAAAATAATTTATCACTAGAAAAAAATTTATCATCAGGGTAACATGAGGAAAAATAGATATCAGATTAAAAAATATGAGGTATAGAATATAAGATATTAAATATGAAATTTAAAAGATTGATTATTGTCCAGCTAATATCAATATAGTACACATATTGAATCGAAATAAGGCAAAATCAATCAGGTAGCAAGGACAGAGAATATTATCTGAAAGTATTCTCCCAAACTGCTTTGATACCTTTTAGATTAGTGGCAAAAACCACTTAAAAGGAAGAGACTTTTTGATACAGAACACAGTGTTTTGTTTTGTTTTGTTTTGTTTTTGAGGAATGCCTAGAGAGGCAGAGATAAAAGTTCCAGGTCCTAAGGAGATTTTTGCTGACTGCTTAATGATCACAATATAGCCTTCAATCCGTATGGGGAGACAACTTAAATTTTATTTAAATAATTTGGCTTTGAAAATTCTAATGCTGATTATAAAAAAGCATTAATTGGGGGAAAAACTAGTAATGATTCAAAAGTGTCAAAATATTGAGATTTCTACTTTTCAAGCAGCTGCCCTAAATCAGGAAAATTTTAAATCTAAAAAAATTTTTAGATTCTTGTAGATGCTATAATTGTGGACAATTGGCTCATATAAGAAAAAAAATGTATTACTCAAAAGTTTGCACTTTATCACAATTAAGCAGATAAATCTTTAATTTTAAGTCCAAAATGAAAGGCCAACTTATGCCCAGTAAAACAATGGGCACTTTCCCTTATTTACCCCACAAACTGTGCCTGCAAACAAAATACCTTATATCTTACTTTTTTGATAGTACAAGATTTAATGCATACTATCCTGGGAAGTGTCAGCCTTAATTTGTCCCCCATAATGTCACACAAATTACAAATAATATAGAATATATTTTCTCCCTACTAGAGAATCAGTTGAGTGCACTTCCTTCATGTATATTTGATCTTATTTTAGGATGTAGTTCATGGACATTGCAAGGGTTTAAGGTTGTGTCTGCAGTAGTAGATTCTGATTTTTGGGGAAAAATATGTATTCTTCACTATGGCACTCTTCTCCACAATATTTTTAAAGGGAGAAGAGGATAGCACAGTTTTTAATAATACCTTACAAAAATAGAGAAAGCATAAAAATTATATACATATAAATACATGATTAAAAATTGAGGGGATGAAGATTTTGGAGGTACAGAAAAAAGTCATTCTGGATGCAATCTATCTTTGATTCTACACCAACTTTAAGGTAGAAATTAGAAGGGATAATTTAGTTACTCTAAATAATTATCTGGAAGGAGCCAAGATGATGGAGTGCAGACAGGACTTTCTGTGAGTTTCTCTGAGTGTCCCTCAAACTAAGAATAGAAGAAGCCTCTGAACTGATTCTGGACTGAAGCTCCCTCAAACACTTGGAGTACAACACATTTCCATCAAAAATTACCTTGGAAGAACTCTAGAGAAAGTCTGTTTCAGATGGGCAGGGGATCAGGCTGCTTGCTGCACTCAGGTGGCAGCCAGCAGCCGGGGTGGGAGACTGGGGCTGGGATGGAGCATGACAGATTATAGGCACTTAGGAAGTCCCTGAGAGATGCTTGGGCCACTTTGCTCTGCTTGTGGGCAGGGGCTTTGGCAGATCTGCCTTTGGTAAAAGGTGGCTTGAGAGCAACTAAGAGCATGGACCTAGCCCAACCAGACCCACACTGGAAATCAACTACCCGAATTGCCCCAGGGCAAATTGAAACAGCTGCCACCCCTCTGCTTTAAACAGACCTCAAGCTCTAAAAAATGAGTAAGAAACAGAAGAGAGTTCTCACCATAGATAGCTTTTATGGAAAGAAAAAAGGGCAGACCTCAGATCCTGAGGTTCCTAAAGGGAAAGCAATGCCAGAGGAAACCAAAAAGGGAGACATGAGCTGGTCATCCTTTTCACAAGCCTTTCCTGGAAGATTACATAAAGAATCTCAAAAGTGAGTTAGAAGAAATATAGGGAAATGAAATGAGATCACTACAAAAATCATGTAATGCCCTGCAACAGAGATATGAAAAAGACACCAATTCACTGCAAAACAAAATTGGTGAAATGGAAAAAGATACCAACTCACTGAAAAACAAAAACGGTGAATTGGAAAAAGACAATTCACTGAAAAACAAAATTGGTAAAATGGAAAAATACTGCAATGAACAGAAAAATTCTATTGGCCAGTTACAAAAGGGGCTAAAAAAGATAACTGAAGAAAATAATATGCAAAAAATTAAAATCAAACAAATAGAAGTGAATGACACAATAAGATTTCAAGAATCAGTTAAACAATAACAAAAAAAAATGAAAAAATAGAAGAAAATATGAAATATCTCCTAGGAAAAATAACTGACTTGGAAAACAGATCCAGGAGAGACAATCTAAGGATTATTGGACTCCCTGAAAGCCATGATGATAAAAAGAACCTAGAGGGTATCTTCCAGGAAATCATGAAAGTAAACTGCCCTGATGTTTTTGAATCAGAAGGCAAAATCACCATCAAAAGAATTCACCAATCACCTCCTGAAAGAGGCCCCAAAATTAAAACCCCAAGGAATATCCTGGCCAAAATTCAGGACTATTGCACCAAGGAAAAGAAATTGCAAACAGCTAGAAAGAAACAATTCAAATACTGAGGAACTGTAATTAGAATCACACAAGATGTGTCAGCTTCCACATTAAAGCATCAAAGGTTCTGGAATCAGATATTCTGAAAGGCAAAGGAAATTGGATTACAGTCAAGAATAATCTATCCAGCTAGAATGAGCATTATCTTCCAGGGAAGAAAATGGTCATTCAATGTTAGGAGAATTTCACCTATTTCCAATGAAAAGACCAGATCTGAACAAAAAATGTGACCTCCAAACAAAGAACTCAAGAGAAGCATAAAAAGATAAAAAGGAAATAACTCTTGATAACTATATTTCTACTATGGGTATACTCAAAGAATGAGGGTATAATTTGATTTTACTCTGATAATAATAGAAGAGAAATTACAGGTGGAAGGGCTATTACATTGGAAAAAAGAGGGGAAAGGTGGTAAAATAAAGAATAAAAAAGGGATAAAATAAGGTAAAAATCTCATGAAGAGACATAGAAAATCTAATATAATTGAGGGAAAGAAGGGAGGGGAATGAGAATTGTGTTAATCTTACTCTTATCAGATTGGATTCTAAAAGAGTATATCAGACAGACACATTTGGTTTCACAGAAAAACTTGTCCTTACTTATAGGGAAGTAGGAGGGAAAGTAGGAAAAGAAAAGGATAGACTAATAGAAGGGAAAATAAAAAAAAAATTAGTGGAAAGGTGTAAAAAAGAGGGAGGAGTTTTAATGGGGGGGGACTGTTCAGGGAAGGTGGTCATCAAAAACAAAATACTTGGGAGGGGGAAAAAGAAAAAGGGGAAAGGGAAAAGAACAACATAACCTTGGGTAAATAAGATGGCAGGAAATACAGATTAAGTTATTTTAATTGTGAATGTGAATGGGATGAACTCTCGCATAAAGCGGAAGCAGATAGCAGACTGGATTAAAAGCCAGAATCCTAGAATATCTTGTTTACAAGAAACACATCTAAAACATAGAGATACATACAGAGTGAAGGTAAAAGGGCTGGAGCAGAATCTTCTATGCTTCAGGTGAACAAAGAAAGGCAGGGTTAGCAATCCTTATTTCGGATCAAGTAAAAGGAAAAATAGATCTAATTAAAAGAGATAAGAAGGAAACTATGAAGTAGTATCTCTATATAATCTAATTTTAAAGAATGAATGGGTGAAAGAGCAAATCATAAACACAATCAATAATTTCATCAAGGAGAATGGCAATAATGAGACAACATAACAAAATTTTTGGGATACAGCCAAAGTGGTAATAAGGGGTAATTTTATATCTCTAGATGCTTCCTTGCATAAAATAGAGAAAGAGAAGATCAATGAATTGGGCTTACAATTAAAAAAA
>JAJPUD010023071.1:0-20501 GCA_023553655.1 Myrmecobius fasciatus | reverse complement strand
TGTTTCCATTTGCCTTCCAACAATGTCAGTTCTTTCTTTGTGGATGGACAGCATTTTTTTAATTAAAAGTCATTCAGAATTCTGCTGGATCTATATATTTCTGAGGATAGCTAAGTCATTTACAATCAGTAATCTTACTATATTGATGTTATTTTGTACACAGTACATTTCACTTTACAGCAACTCATGGAAGTTTTTTCAGGCTTTTCTGAGATTATCCTGTTCACCATTTCTTGTAGCACAACAATATTCCATCATAACCACTTACCACAATTTGATCAATCTTTTCCCAACTGATCAATTTTTTGCCCCCAGCAAAGATTTGTAATAAAAATTTTTGCATGTATAGGTTCTTTTCCTTTTTGTTTTGTGTTGAATATCTTTTTGGATATAAACCTAGTAATGGTATTGCTATTTCAAGGGTATGCATAATTTTATAGCCTTTTTGGTATGGCTCCAAGTTGCTCTATAGAATGGTTGAATCACTTCACAACTCCACCAACAATGCATCATCATTGTCTCATTTTCCCCACAATTCTTCAACCATTTGCTATTTTTTTATCCTATTAGCCAATCCAATGGATATGTGGTAGTATCTCAGAATTATTTTAATTTACATTTCTCCAATCAATAGTGAGTTTGAACATTTTTCTTGTGACTATATATAGCTTTGATTTACTTCATCTAAAAACTTTAATGTTTTGATCATTTATCACTTGGGGAATGGCTCTCATCCATACAGATTTAACTCGGTTATATACATGAGAAATGACATCTTTATTAATGAAATTTTCTTCAAAACTTTTCATACTTACTGCTAAAGTATTTCCCTCCATCTTATTTGTATTCTCCATTTATTCTATTCTCTCTCTTTTTATCCTGTCTCTTCTCAAAAGTGTTTTATTTCTCCCCAATCTGCTCTATCTTCTATCTCCCTCTTCCATTCTCTTATCCTGTCCCTTCCCCTACTACTTTTTGTAGGGTAAAGTAAAATTCTGTATGCAATTGAGTTCTTATGTTGTTCTTTGAGCCAATTCTGATGAGAATAAGAATTATTGTTTTCCCTTTACCTCCCCTCAGTTTCTCTCCACTGTCAAAACTGTTTTTCCCTTACCCTTTTTATGTGAGATAATTTAGCCAGTTCTACCTTTCCCTTTCCCTCTCTCCCAGCACATCCTTCTCTTACTCCTTATTTTTTAAATATCATTCCTTCTTATTCAACTCACACCTGTATCCTCTGTCCATATGTATTCCCTCTATTGGCCCCAATAATACTATGCATTACAAGTATCTTCTACCCATGCAGGAATACAAACAGTTTAACCACATTAAGTCTCCCATAATTTCTCTTTTCTGTTCACTCTTATACCTCTCTTGAGTCCTGCATTTCAAAGCCAAATCATGCATTGAGTTTTGGTCTTTTCATTGAGAAAGTCTGCAAGTCTAACTGAATTTCCCCCTATTTATTCTCTTCTTTCTCTCCTTTCACCCTGTTCTTCCTCAGAAGTGTTGGAGGGGGAATGTTAAGGTTTGAGAAAACTACAGTGGTGAGTGTAAAAAGATTTTTTTGCTTCAGTGAGGGTCTAGTTGAGATTATTTAACAAATTCCTATTGGATCGAACTCTGTGGTCTTCTTCATTTTCATTCATCAGCCTGTAAGTTTAGGTGAAGGTAGCCAAGGGTGGGAGTAATCCAAGAATGAACATTGGGAGGATAAGATCATTAACAGGATAATGGGGCAAGGGACTTAGAACAACATAGAGTTAAACTGGTTTACCAATGGTTAATTAGATCCATTTTATGACCAACTATATGTTTTACTAAAATGGATGAATTGATAAATATTGAAAATAACTTGCAAATCTCAATCACAACATAGTTTTGCCATTAGGGGACAGAAGATCTTTAGCTTTATATTTGTTTCCACCTCAGACTGGAATTTACTTGCTTAAATCAAAAAAGAGAAACTATCCATCCCCAATTATTGGTAATAGTTAAACATCAGTGGTATGCTTTCACAATCAAATAGTCAATACTGAGGTGTCTAAAATCCTGAATTGAGAACAATTTAATTAGTTAATCTTTTTTCTTTATATAGATGCAAGATATATCTGTTTATTTGATTCTTGGAAATGTTTCATTAATCACAATATTTCACAAAAGTCTTAAGCACACAGATTTTTTAACCTGAAAAACATGTTGAATTCAAACTCTTCAATTTATTTAGACTGTATTTTTGAATCTTTTGTATCAACAATATTTTAAAATTTATATTAATCCCATTTTCAAGGAACCAAGTTTGTTAGATTTTTGTGTGTTTTTTATCCTTAATCCAACTCAATTTTAAATGGGAAGGTATCTCCTTTTTTTTTTGTTTGTTTCTTTAACTGATGTCTACTGATTCTTATATAACCATAGCTGTCCTTAATAAACTTCCCCTTGCCCACAGAGAGAAGCATCCCCATAACAAAGAAGCTTTTTTTTTAAAAAGGAAGGAAAATCAGTAAACTAAGCAATATTTAAAAAGAGTTGGAAAATATGTATTTTATGTCTACTGTTAATCCTCTAAACTCCTTGAAGTAATGACTTTGAGTCTACCTTTTCACATCTCTTGATTTGAGTCATGGTTGATCATTATAATTTTTTGTGTTCTCTTTTTCAACATGTGGTTTTCATCTCTCTAGATAAGTATATAATGTTTTCTTATCTCTTCTTCACTCTGCATAAATTCATTTAAATCTTTCCATGCTTCTCTGTATTTCTATCATACTTAATATTTGATAACCCAGTACTAAAATTTGTTTAGATGCTTCATCATTAGATGCCAAATTATGATTGGCAACTAATTTCTTTCAAATTGGTGTGACAAAAATGTTATTACAAATATTTTGGTGTATATGGAAACTGACTTTATCATTAATTTCCCCTGGGTGTATCCCTAATCATGGAGCCTCTGATTAAAGAGTATGGACATCATCACTTTATTTGCAGAACTGTACATTTCTTTCCAAAAATGATTATACCATTTCACAGCTCCACCAACAATGAATTAGTGTTTTTATCCTTTCACAATCCCTTCATTTCAATAAACATTTATTAAACACCAACATTGTGCTAAGTTCTGGTGACACAAATGAGAAAAGAAATCTTATTGTCCTCATTTTTCTTGCTACATAAATACTTCATTTCCAATTGGTAGCTGGGTTTGCCAATTTAAAATTTCAGCAATGCTAAGTCAATGTCCCAATTTTTCTACAACTTTTCCAATCCATAAAGTTGTTTTCCTTTCAATCATTTTGACCAATATGATAGGTGTAAAATGAAATCTCATGGTTGTTTATTTTGCATTTCTCTAATCAAAAATGATTCAGAGCACATTTCTATCTAAGTATAAATTCTTATGAGTTTTTCATTAGGGAGCTGACTATTCATATCCTTTCTCCCTGTCAAACAAAAGGTTATATTTTGTTTCACTGATTTACCTTTCTATTTCTTTGCCAGTACCAGATAGTTTTTGATAATTCCCACCTTATAATTCAGTTCAAGATCTGGTACTGCTAAATCTCCTTCCTTTACATTTTTTTCTTTACTTCTATTTATTTTCTTGCCCTTCTGCTCTTCCCAATGGATTTTGTCATTATTTTTTCTAATTCAGTAAAAATTTTTTTTTGTAATTTTACTGAGATGGTACTAAATATATAAATTAGTGTGGATAAGATTGTGATTTTGATTATATCGGCTTCACCTACTCATGAACAATTATTATTTAAATTTTATTTCATTTGTATAATTTTTTTATAATTTTATAATATATTTTATACAGTTCCTGGGTTTGTTTTGGAACTTATATTTCCAGGTATTTTATACTCTCTGGAGCAATTTTAAATGGGGCATCTCTTAATGACTTTTCTTGTAGGGTTTGGTTGGTGATATATAGAAATGCTGATGACATATGTTGATTTACTTTATATCCTATTACTTTGCTAAAATCATTAATTGATAAACAGATTTTAAGGTCATGGAAAGCATTGACTGATTTTCTTTTTTCTTTGCGTCTCCAGAGCTTAACACACTGTCTGGCTTGCATTTCTGATTGGTAGTTATGCTTCCCAAGAATCTGCTTTAAATTGCTCATCTGAATAGTTTTCTGTTGTCTTCAATATAAAGTAGGGGCAGGAGAATAACCTGATAGAAAAATCAATAGATGTGATGCTCCATCAACATATAGCACACAGAATTATTGATGAAGCTTTCTAGTGACAACAAAAAAAAAACCTGCAAATAAGTGGACTTAGAGCATACTATTTCATCTCATTCATGTTTACAACCTGATCTCCTTATTTGTAACATTATTCCTTCCTAAATGCAATTTATCTGAAACTATACCTCAATTTAACACCTCACATTGCACCAGTGGCAACTGCTTTTACATCCCAGATTCATCTGCTCAGTTTATATAATACTTCTGCAGACATACATTTATTTACTTATTTGCTTATTTACTTCTTTAGAATCAATATTCTTCAATAAAATGCATACTCTCTGATTTCAGGAATAGTCTTGTTTTTGCCTTTGTCCTCAATATCTAGTACAATGCATGTAGAAAACATTTAATAAATGTTTGTAAAATAAATGAGTTATCTATTTCTGTCCTTCTGATATTTTGTAATTTAGCTACTATGTAGCATCACTTATCTCATTCAAATCTACCAACTACATGATTCTTTATTAATAGAAATAATAAGTTTCCATGCCTCAGACCATACCATCAATATAAAAGAGTAACATACAATATAACCTAATACATTTCAAAGAACCAGGGAAATTTTTTGAATTAGAATGGGTCACTGCACTCATCTAGCCCATCTCTTCCCTGAAAAGAATTCCTCCTCTTATTCTATCTCCAAGAATGCTTGATAGTCACTTGTTAAAGAAGATTTAATGAATATACCTTATATGTATAGATTTATATGTATGTTTGGACAGAGAAAATCCTGAAATATTTTGTGAATTCCTATAACCAATTTTTTTATATTCCATGTATGAGTCATCATAATGTATGCCAGTTTGTCTTGCTCTGGAAGACTGATGATTATGAAGGGGTGTTTAATATAGATCAGAGGGATAGAAAAGGAAAGGAACAAAAAGATGAGCTTCATAGTCTTGAGGCTTCACCATTTAGGGATATGTTTCTTTTTTCATATTCCTTTTCCATAGGGCTGAATCAGTTTATTACTTTCATGATTTCTATTATTCTCATTATTCATTATAACAACTGTCCAATCATACTATTGGAATAGCTTATTTGATTATTACATTAGTTCATTTAAGGTAGATCACAGAAAAATAAATTAATTTCTTCATGCCACATTGATTAAAACCTGTTTTTCTTAAATAATCTCAGCACTACTTCCTGTATTTGTTTTGTCCTGATTCCATAAATGACAGGATTAAGTGCAGGAGGTACAACCACATAAAGATTAGCCAGGAAGATATGAATGTGTCCAGGGATATTACGTCCAAATCTATGAGTGAGAACAGAGAAGAAGGCTGGAATGAAGAAGGATGAGATCACAAGGATGTGGGAGCCACAGGTATTGAAAGCTTTGAGCTGAGCTTCCCTGGATGGGAGGTGAAAAACTGCATAGAGTATCTTCACATAGGAAAGTATAATAAAGATCACATGCCCAAAAATTATAGCTATAATACCTAAACCAAATAGAATGTTAAATTTAATGTTAGCACAAGACAACCGGGCAATACCCATATGCTCACAGTAGGTGTGAGGGATGACGTAGTGTCCACAGAAGGGCAGTCTCAGGATGAGAAATACCACTGGAAATATCAGAATAAAATCGATCAGGATCAAAAGTGCTAAAATGGTAGCAATGACTCTGTTGGTCAGTATCATATTATATCGAAGTGGGTGGCAGATGGCAACATAGCGATCAAAAGCCATGGCCACAAGCACAAAACTCTCCATACCAGTAAACATGTGAATAAAGAACATCTGGGCAACACAGCTCCCAAAGCTAATTTCTCTCTGGTTAAGCCAGAAGATTCCCAACATTTTGGGGATGGTGGAGGTGGACAAGCCAAGGTCAACTGTAGATAACATGGCTAGAAAATAGAACATTGGCTGGTGCAGACTGCGATCTGTCTGAACCACAAAAAGGATAGTGAGATTTCCCAAGAGTGCAATCAGATACACAGAACAGAAAGGAAAGCCAATCCAGATATGCATGTCTTCTAATCCTGGAATTCCCATTAATAGGAAGAAAAATGGGTGGAATTGAGTTTCATTGGAGAGGAACATGTTGGCAGGCGTTAGTTCTTTAGAATACTGTTTTTTTAAACTCATGTCTGGAGAAGAAGAAATGTTTCCTGAGTATTATTTCCTCCCTGATTTACTCATGCAGATGCTATCTCCCTCATTATCTTCTAGTCAATGTTGTTTCCAACAACAACCTATAGTTTGAAAGTGAAATAGATAGATTATCAGGGACAGTCTGTGTACTGATTAGGGGAGAACATGATTTGAACTTATTCAGATAAGGACTTAAAGTTCCATTCCTAAAGAAGCAGTTTTTGATTCCCCGTGAAACGTAGCCAATCTTTAGACTTTTACTACTTTTGATTTTTCCTATTTTGGTTTATTTCTCTCATCTTTCCAATCTAATAGAGAAAGGGTACTCTTTTTCTCATCCTTGAGGGGAAATGACTATAAATGTTTTACCATTTTATTACCACCTTAATTATAGTGTAAGAGTTTTTAAACAATAATTGGAAGAATTCTGCTCTCTTCCTCTCCCTTTTTCATCTGCAGTTTCTTCTTTCAACTAATATTATGCAGAGTCCTATCCATCTGTGGCAAATCAAATCTGTTTTGAATCATCAGGACTTTGTTTTCCTCAATTGGTGGGGAAAGCTATTTCAGCCCAGTCTCCACAGGGTTTGAATAATTTAGCAGAGACCAGGAAACAAACATAAATAGGTATTTTGGCCATATAGTCACACTGGACCCTGACATTCCAAATCTGGGCTGTGCAGAAGGCTTAATAAACTCTGAGGTACTCAACATCATGCAGGATTATAACCCACAATACAGTTACTCCTTTTCCCTTTCTTCTCAACTCTTATTATAATTTCCTGTGAGAAAGGAATTCTCCAAAATGGCAGCCTGAATTCAGAACCTCTTTGCAGAGGGGATTGGTCAGTTCACAAGAGGCCTCACTGTTGAACTTCTTGCTTCCCATGACAGCCCATATTTGATTAATAGAATGTTTAATTTCAAGGATGCTCACATAGCTCTTTTGTCGTGAATGAATGTCAATAGAAGGAAAATATAAACCTTTTTATTTTTCATGGTCAAAGTGGAACATTTCTTTCCTCCTCCTTAAATTTTCTTGTAGCCTGATATTTCCTCTAATCTCACTTCTTGGCACTTTTTTCTGGAGTAGTAAAAGTTTCTCTGGATAATGTCATCTCTACTGGCCATGTGCAGTACCTTCATATATTTAAATTTTTTAGGCAATTAAAATTAGTCTATTTTTCTGATGGAACTGGAAATGGTAAATAAAATCTCATTTGAAGAAGGTAGATGCATGGTAAATCTGTATTTGGGATAAGAATGTATTATTGTAGACCTTTTTGTGTTTCCATTCTCATTTTTCTTACTCTAGCTCATTTCCTAAATTATCCCATTGGTTAAGGCCCTTTGCTCCACATAGGATACATTCTTAGCTCCAAATATAGTGAGTCACTATATTCTTAATATACAGAATTTACCGTGCTTCACAATACCTTCAAGCCTTCCAGGGTATTTTTCTAGGCTTTCTCAGCTTGCTTTCTCATTTATGAACTAGCTACACTTCTGGATTTTTATAAAGTTGGTCTAATTAATAATAAGACAGATATTAATAAGCAGCTTGTTACCTCATTCTTAAGCATCCTTACCTAACAATCGTTGGAAATGACAATTTTTGTTCCCTATAATCCAGCTGCCTGCCTTTTTTGGCCCTTTTTGCTCTCTTTAAATTTTGGCATCCTAATCTTTTAGTATCTTAATCCCTCTAAAATTTTGAAACTATTACAGAATAAACTCACCAATTGTCTTAAAAATGAGAAATCCCTTCTCAGGGAAATGATTCAACAGCTTCCATCTCTCTTGACTTCTTTCATTTTCCTGGGCACCTGGAAAAGCTTTATAGTGAAACTGAAATGCTTTCTTTTCCCCTTTCTTCACTGAGAAAAATTTACATAATGAGGATCCCTTATGCCTGCAATGTTTGTTGCTGATCTCAGTATTTTATAGTCCCAGAGCCCCAAAATAGTCACATGAAATAGAGAATGCCTTTGTGGCCATATATTTACTATAATCCAACAAAATAACATAATTGATTAAAGACATTTTCTTCTGTCCTTACTCTACACTAGACCTAATGTATAAAATGCCTCTGCTGAAATTAATCCATCATTTATTGGTGAATACTGATGTATTTTAGCAGAAGAGAAGACAATAATTATTAAAAAGCATTTACTGCAGGAAATTATACACTAAAATTGGAAAAAAAAGAATGCTGAGGATATTGTTCTGACCCAAACATAAACTCCACTCAAAGTTTTTTAATAATCAATTAATCAACAAGTATTTATTAAGCATCTAATGTGTCAGGAATTGTGTCAAGGCCTTCTAGGGAAGTAGAATTTACTATACTTCCATATAGCCTATTAGATTTTTTGATAAATCTTTAAGGGTGTTTTCCTTAATGTCTCTCCTACCACACTCACTCATTGTGAGTCCTAACAAATATAATTATGGGTATTGCATAGTTGGAAGCTTGGCCCCAGAGAAAAATTGAAACAAAAATTTCCCTTCTTTTCAGTGTCTGTGTGATATATTCATGGATTGTTTGATGCATTTGATGGTTTTGCTGAAGTGATATTTTTTCATTCTTTCTTATTCCTTGTTGGAAGCTATGGCTTTCTGAATATGAGAGAGGAAACTATTTAGGAATGAAGTTAGTTTAAAACAAAAATCATGAAAAATAAATGCCTTCAAAGTGTATCTTAGATTGTAAGAAATATATAGTCATTAAAGTTCTGTTGTGAAGGAGTCTGTATTAAAATGGATAGTGTTGGAAATAGCTTTTCAGGATGATGCCAGATAGGGCCACAGAGAAGATTAAGAAAGCAAATAGGGAGGCAGCTAGTTGATATAGTGGATAGAGCACCAGACCTGAAGTTAGGAGGACCTGAATTCAAATCTGGACTTAGACACTTCCTAGTTGTGTGACCCTGGGCAAGTCACTTAACCCTAATTGCCTCAGGAAAAAAAAGAAAAGAAAGCAAATAGGAAAGAACACCACTGAATCTGAAATCAGAAAGGTTGGAAAAAGTGAGTAAAGGTTATAAAGAGATGAAAGGAGAGGAGTAACAATAGTTAAACTGAAGTATTGTGGATATATAGAGTAAGTGAACAAACAAAATTCTATCAACTATCTTAAACAAACACTGGAGATGGGACAGATTATTTAGGACCCATAACTTTTTCTGTAGTCTAAGTCAACAAGGAGATGATAAAAAAAAATCCACAGGATTTCTCAGGATTCATTGTCCATTGAATGAGAAAGATGGCATAATTGTAGAGTTTCTTAATTGAAGACAGAGATATATATGGGATAAAAATCATAAAGAACATTCTTCTCAGAGACTAGAAAGAAATAGCAGATCTGGTACATGTACTAGGTGTTCTACACTATTTGAACTGCATACCAATTCAATTAAATAAACATTTATTAAATCCCTGCTATAGAACAGACAATGTACTAAGCTCTGTAGAAGAAATTAGGGGAAAAGAGTCAGTCATTGCTCTCAAAGACCTTAACATACAACAATTTATTTGTTTTTAATAATGGCTTTTTATTTTCAAAATATATGGAAACATTCACCTTTGCAAAACCTAGTGTTCCAAATGTTTCTCCCTCTTTTTCTACCATTCCATTATACCTAGCAAGTAATCCAGAAGTTCTTTTCTTTTTTACATTTCACAAATTCTGTTTTTCAGGAAGTTGTTTTCTTTTTACATTTTGTCAAATCTATTTTGGAAGGAGTTATATGCTTTTTCCGTTTCACTAAATCTATTTTGTAAGGAATTTTCTTCAGATAATTTGTTTCCTTTTCCAAACCTTCTAGCAAAGTTTTCCTCCCCCTCCCATTTTTCTTCTAGATCTCTTTTAAGATCCTTTTTGAATTCCTCCAAGAGAGCCTCAGGAGATGGGAACCTATTATATCATCCTTTGGAGATTCATTTGGAGACAATCTGCTGTTAGTGCACTCAGGGTTTGAAATCTATTTTTCTCTTTCTCCATAAAAACTATCTATGGTCAGAGTTCTTTTTGCTCATTTTTTTTTTAATTGAGATCTGCTTTTAGGTCAAAGGGGAGATTGTCCAAATTTTCTCTACTGCACTGGGGCAGTGCTGACTAACTTCTGGTGCTGGGTGGGCATGGCCAGATCCCATGATATTCTAGCATTTAGGGGATAACTATTTCCCTTTTGTATTTGTGTTGGATGTCTATAACTAGTCTAATGATCTACTGGTTTGCAACCAGGACAGAGTAGACAACACTACTATAGATTCCTCCCAGTAGATTCTCCAGCACCCAGAGCCCACATCACCCTGGTACTATGTGTTGCATGCACTCAACACCTGTAGGTGGCCTGTATCCCTCCATGCTCTTTTATTGAGATCTTCAAAATTGTCTTCTGCTGGAAATTTGTTACACTCCCAATATGTGTGAGTTCTGTCACTCCAAAACCAGTTCAGAGACTGGATTTGCAGTTACTTTGAGGGACATTGGGAAAGCTCAGAAAAAGATGTGTTTCTTCTCCACCATCTTGGTTCTGCACTCCAATAGCAATTAATCCAATATAGGTTAAACATGTGCAATTCTTCTTGATATATTTCCACATTTATTATGCTACACAATAAAAATAAGATAAAAAACAAAAAGAAAATAAGAAAGAAAAAAAGCAAGCAAACAACAACAAAAATACATATAATAAATGTATTACTTGTATATGAGATAATTTACCACATTCTATCCTTGCCTTTATCTTCTCCCAGTGCAATCCTCTTTCTCTCTCCTTAATTTTAAAAAATTCTTAGTCCACTCACCCATTATGTACATTAATTCTAATTTCCCTAATAAAGATTATGTTATTAAGAACAACAAATATCTGCCTGTGTAGGAATATAAATCGTTTAGCCTTTTCTTTTCTCTTTCCTGCTTACATGTTTATGCTTCTCTCAGTCTGTTATCTGAAAGTCAAATTTTCTGCTCAACTCTGTTATTTTCATCAGGAATGTTTTAAAGTTCTCTGTTTCATTAAATGTTTGTTTCCCTCAACCTCATGGATTTTACTCAGCTTTGCTGTGTATGGAATTCTTGGTTTTCATCCTTGGTCCTTTCCTTTCAAGAATATCCTGTTCTAAGCCTTTTGAACTTTTAATGTAGGAACCCCTAAATCTTTCATGAGCTTGACAACAGATCCATAGTATTTGAATTATTTTTGGTTGCTTGCACTATTTTCTTTTTGGTCTTAGTGTTTTGGAATTGGGCCATAATATTACTGGGATTTTAGTTTGGGGATCTTTTTCAGAATGTAATTGATGTGTTTTTCCATTATATTTTACTCTTTAGTTCTTGGATATTAGGGCAGTTTTTCTTGATAATTTCTAGAAATGTGATGTCCATGCTGTGTTTTTCAAATTATGACTGTCAAATAGTAAATAAGTCAGGGTTCAGTGCAAGTGATATGATTACATTCAGATTGGCAAAGAAGATATGGATAAATGGGGAGAATTGTGTCTAAAGTGAGGATTCATAAAAGTTAAAAATCCCAGAGTGAAAAAGCTAAGGTGACACTTACATGGGAATCACAGGAATTGAAGTCTTTGAGTAAGTTCTTGCGAGGGAAACCTAAAGATGGCAGGAAGAATCCTCACAGAAGAAACAGCAATTGGAACTATGTCCAAAAGCATCATACAAACAAAAAGCAACCTAAACATCACATTTGCCCTAATCCTAACATAGGTCAGGTAATTCCCATGTATTCAGAGTAAGTATAGGGAATAATGTATTCATAGAAAGAAAGCCTAAAAATTAGAAACAGCAATGGAACAGTCAAAAGAAATTATCACTGCCATCTCTGCAATGATGCCAGTAGTTTTACTGGTAAAGATGGTTCTGCATTGCAAAGTGTTGCCCATGGCAACATACTTATCAAAAGCCATGTCCAAATATATAGTCTCAATTCCTGTGAACACATAGATAAAAACTTCTGAATAGCACAGCCCTTAAAGATTAGGTCCCTTATGTGAAAGCAGAGGATACAAAACATTTTGGGTGCTGTGGTTATAGATAAGTCCAGACTGGCCAGATTTGAAAATGCAGCCAATAAGTAGAATATGGCCTGGTGCAGACTTTGCTCAGAATGGTGATGTTACCCAATACTACAACCAGATACATAGCACAGATGGGGAGGGCAATCCAGATGTGCATGGCTTGTCGACCTAAGATAATGGGCATTATGGTTAAACTTGAATGAGATTGTCTTTGAAAAATGACTTTATCCTGATGCTTTTCATCCATATTTTCAATGGTATGAAGCGCTTTCTGCTTGTGACTGTGACCTCTCAGGTATAGTGTGATCCTCACCAATAAAACCATTTTAACTATAGCAGTCATGTCATTGTTCAAAACTATTGGGAGCATAATGAAATTGATTGATTGCCTTGTGCCAGCATCAGTGCTAACATTTCTATAGGTTATGTATTATTATTTGTGATGTTTCTGGATATGACCCTGATTGTCATTCCTTAAGCAGTTTTAGACTTCCTTCTTGAGTGCCTTCTTTTAAAACTTTTAATACTTATGCTTCCCACATGCATGTCATTTTAGTCTTTTTCTCTGCAGCTCTCTTTTAATTTTTCACCAATAGATTTGATCACAATGTTGTTTATTACATGCATATTCTCTTGCCCAGTGGTTGAACCTTCTGCACTCAGTACTGTTATTTATGGAGTCAGGACCAAGCAGATCCCTGGGATATTTAGTTCAAGTCTTCAAAACTAGAGAAAAATGCTCAGTTAAGGAATCCACAGCATTTTATTCTGTTCTTCCCCAGGAAAATGACTCTTCTAGGGATAGAGACTATTTTTTTCAATACTGGAAAATAATCCTATTATTAATTATGAATCAGATCATCAGGGCAAACAAATTTAATAAAACAACTACCACAATATAAAAAAGTCATTTTTGCCAATTCCATTGTGAAGGTATGGGAGTGAAAAAAGAATTTAACCTTGTAATGTATTATTATGGACACTTGACACTAACTTTAGACATCTTTTTTCTGGAAAATAATTTATACCATTCCACTTCTACCTTTCCCTTTTCTCCAGTACATTCTTCTTTCATTCCTTAATTTCATCATTTTAAAAAGATATTATTCCTTATATTCAACTCACATCTGTGCCCCGCCTCTCTCTGTCTGTCTCTGTCTCTGTCTCTGTCTGTCTGTCTGTCTCTGTCTGTCTGTCTCTGTCTCTGTCTCTGTCTCTGTCTCTGTCTCTGTCTCTCTCTCTATATATATATATATGTATATATATTTGTATTTCCTTTTGCACCATTCTCAATTCTCTTCCTAGTATTATTTCTATCTCTCTTACTTGATTTTTCAAAATCTCTTTTGAGGTTTTCCATGGCCTGAGATCAATTCTTATTTTTCTTGGTCTTTGGATATAGAAGTTATGACTTTGTTATCTTCTTCTGGGTATTTTTAAAATTTTTCTTGTCACTATAGTAACTGTAAATGGTCAGAAACCTTTTCTGCTTTATGCTTATTTTCCTAGCCTATTATTTAGCTTTTGATTCTGTTAAAGGATGGCTCTATTTCTAAAGTGGAGGGTGCACTGTCCCAAGCTTCAAGAGTTTTGTACAGCTGTTTTCAGGGATTTTTCTAGCCACCTGACCTCAAGTACTCTTTTCTGTCCTGGAACTATTAGGAATCCCACCCCACCTTCCACTCCCACAGTACCTGTGAGATCTACTGTGCCAAAGCAACACAGTCCTGTTTTGCTGGTACTGGGGTTGAGGTTAGGTCTGGGACTGGGACTGGGCTGCCCTGAACTAGCATTGCAAGCTGGACTGCCATAGATCCTTTCTGCAGTACTTCCGAGTACTCTTTGGTTCTCTGAACTGAAGCTGGTGGCTAGAAACCATCAGTGCTACCACTGATTCAGAGGTTCCCAGGCTTTTCCCAGCCCTGCTTTACTTGTGTGGGGTTGAGGCCAGGACTGGGCCTGAGGGCAGGGATAGGGATGATGCTATTCTTCCACCACCAACATTACAATTATGTGCTGGACTCCCCTTCCTCTTTCCTCTGCCCCCTCACTGATCATAGACCTATATGCTGACCTAATTTGCTTTCAGTTCTAGTCTGTTTTTTATGTCCTCTTGTTCTAAATTTGTTTTGAATCATTATTTAAAGAAATTCAAAGTGGTTTAGGGCAGAGAGAGAGTTGCTGCCTTTACCATCTTGGCTATGCTTCTCTTTTTAAGGAATTTTTTCCTAATTGACTGTTTTTATCTCTTTTACCATTTGACCAAGTCTGTTTTTTAAAGTAGTTTTTTCTTCAGGATTTTTTTTATCTCTTTTACTAAACAGTTGACTCATTTTTCATGATTTTCTTGTATCACTCATTTTTCTTCATATTTTTTCTCTACTTTACTTACTTGATTTTTCAAAGTCATTTTTGAGCTCTTCTTTGGTATGTGACAAATTTATATTTTTCTTGAGACTTTGGATGTATTAGCTTTGACTTTGTTATCTTCTTTTGGGTATTTGTTTTGATCTTTCTTGTACCCATAGTAACTTTCTATGCTCAGAATTTTCCTCTGTTGTTTGTCTATTTCCCCAGCATATTACTTGAACTTTTCCTTTTTGTTAAAGCAAGGAGCAGGGTTCAGAGCACACACTCCCAAGCTTTGGAGGTTTTGTTTTGTTATTTTCAGAGATTTTTCTAGAGACTTGTAAATTTTCTTCCATGATATTATCATATGCTGTTCTCCTGGTCTGTGCTCTGGTCTGTAAGTTGCCACAAACACTTTTTTTTCTATTTTGAAATTGTAAGAAGGGTCCCTACTCCCCTGTAGCTGCAAAATCTTGTGTTCTAGTGATTTTCTTCTCTCTAGGGCTGCCTCACAGGACTGCAACCCAGTTATGAGTATGGGCAAAGCAGCAGAGTTCTGCCTCATTGTTAGCAAAGAAACTCTTGCAATCTCCTTATGACCAATTGTTCAATACCTTTACCCATTTGAGAGCTTCAGAAACCCCCACACTTCCAGCTGCAGCTAATGCTGCTGTTGATTCAGTGGATACCAAGGACTGTTCCTGTTGCCAAAGCTGGGTTGACGTGGTCTGTACTTGACTATCAGGGAGGCAACAAAAATTTTCTGCTGACCTTCTAAGTTGTCTTGGAATAAAAGACAATTTTTACCCTCTTTGTGAGGACTTCTGCCATTCTATAATTTGTTTAGAGTCATCATATAAAAGTATTTGGAGAGGTTGGGAGTATAGCTCAGGTAAGTCCCTGCCTTTACTCTGTTACCTTGGCTTCCATTCTTAGAAATGATTCAAAAGACACTAACATTCAAGAGGATCAGAAAAGGATTCTTATTGGGACTTTAGTGGAAAATTGAAGGAATCCAAGAAAGCCAGAAGGAAAAGATAACACATATTTAATGCAAGAAAATATATCAAAATAAAAACAAGAGTCTAAATTATAAAATGTAACTTGTAAATTCAAATTAAGAAGATATGGTATATGATTCTTTGTTCCTTAAAGTATCTCTCTTCATCCATGTTATTTTCATTTACCTCCTACTCACTGGATGTGGAAGGAAATTTACTATGACCAACAGATGGCCACGGAGACTCCAAGAAAGACTAAGGCTGTTTCCCAGCAAAGGAGAGCTAGAGATGTGGAAAATGGGGCAACCACAGGCATCTTATAGCCTTGGAATAGTATTTTATCTGTGGGTTCATCACCTGAAAATCTTTGAAAAAATCAATGAAAAACCTACACAATAAATCATTGAATCCCATTTCAGCCAAAATAAAAAAAGAAGATACAATGGTAAAGAGTATTTTAAAAAATTGGATTTCAACTTTATTTTACAAATGAAAAACAAAAATAAGGAGGATATATAAAAGAAAAAAAATAACAGACATGACAATACAATCTAGATGCAATGAAAATGTCATTTAATAATCAATAGAAATGCATTAACATATATACTATATGTGAGATACTTTGCTATGCTGGCAAAATGTATGCACAAATCCAAAAAAAAAAACCTATGTTAATGCCAATGATTATTTCAATAGCATATAAGCTTCTTCATGGAACTGTATTCTATTTTGGATGTTTGTGTGCCTAGCAAGTAGAATAATGGTTTTATATAATTTCTATTTGATAAATATTTGTGGAATGTCAGACAACTGGTATTTACTATGTGCCAGAAATTGCTAAGACCTCATGTCACAAAGTCAAGAAAAATAAAGTGCTTGTGCTTTTGAGACTCACATGTCAAAGGGGGAGAAAACACACAAAACCTATATATAAACAGAATATATACTGGGTAAATTGAATATAATCTTATAGAGAGTCACTAAATTTAAAGAAATCTGGGAATGCTTCTTTTAGAAAGTAAAGCTTTAGAGGAGATTTCAAGAAATCCATGGAAGTTAAGAGATAGAGGTGAGGAAGGAGAGAGTTCCTGGCACAGGGAATAGTCAGTGAAAATACTCAGCATTGGGAGATGAGGTGTCATAATTTGGTCTCAAGGAAGACAGGATACTGGATTGATAAGTACATGAAGAGAAGCAAAGTGTCAGAAGACTTCAAAGGCAAAGGAGGAACATGTTATGACAGGTTTTAAAAGCCAAATAGAGGATTTATATTTGATCTTGGAAGAGGGAGCCACTGTAGTTTATTGAATAGAAGTGGCTGATATGGTCTGACCTGTGATTTAGGAAGATGAACCTGATAATTGCATGGATTGGAAAGGGGAAAAATTTAATATAGGAAAGAGCAACCAGGAGGCTATTGCAATTGTCCAGATGTGAGGGGTCAAGAACTTAGACTAGGGTGAATCCAGGACTAGAGGTGAGAAGGGAATTATACTAAAGTTGTTCTGGAAGTAGAATTGATGTTAATTTTTTTAGCTATGGGGGGAGGGTAAGAGAGTAAAAAGTCAAGGGTGGCATGTAGTTAGGAAAAAATGGATATCTGTAAAGATGATAGTACCCTCCAAATCTGTCCAGGTAAATGTAAATGTAATAAGCACATAACAACTTTAAGTTTAATCTAAGTTCTTAACATTTTCTCCATCCCTATTTGAAGTCTAAACAATCAATAAGACAAATCAAACTCTGATTTGTAGCATTTGCCAATTTATGGAGTAGAAACACTAGCATTCACTATTTAATAATAAGTTCTCAGGAGCTAATAAAATTACACTCCAATACATCACATAATCCAACCAAGTAAGAGGTAAATTAGGAACAGGGGAAGCTATGGAAAAAAGTTAATAAGGTATAATAAACATTGAATTTAATATGGCTAAAAGACATTCAGTTCCAGATATTCAACAGGTAGTTGAAAGTGTGAAAATGGAGTTCAGTGGAGAGGTTCAAGCTGAATAAGATCTTGGAATCTTCTGCATAGAGATCAGACATGAATGCATGGGAGCTGATGAGATAATCAAATGAAATAATACAATGGGAGAATAAAAGGGGGCCAATGACAGAACTGTTATCCATAAAACTGTGGGGGATAACAAGAAGCAATAAGCATGATCTGAGTAAAAATCCAGCAAAATTGACTGAAAAGGAGTTGCTAGACTGGTAGGGAGAAAATTAGAAGAAAGATTGAAAAATCTACAGAGAGGAAGGTATTACAAAGAGAATAGTTGAAAGGCTCAAAAACTACAAAGAAGTCAAGAAGAATGGTGATAGAGATCAGGCCATTAAATCTGAAAGAGATTATTAGTAACTTTGAAGAAAGAAGTTTGAAAGAAATTAATTTTAAGGCTGTACTATTTGACTATTAATAACAATTTCTAATATTCCCTTCTCTTTAAAAAGACTAACAGAGAGAAGCCCCCTCTTCAAAGAAAGAATATTATAAGAATTTCAGCTCTTCTCAAAATTATTAATAGCTGGATACTTTGGCTCTTATAATTTTATTCAAAACATGTTGAATGATGAGGCTAAACAATAATCAATAAATTGATCATCAGTGGCTTCCCAGTAACCAAATACCCTGAGAGATTCTGAAACACCTGAAATGAGATGTGTTACTTCTGACAAGTAAAGCTCAACTCTGATTGGTGATTATTTAATAAAGAAGTGGGCCAAGAGCCCACAGCCCTCCCTATTCTTTCATCTTGGGGAAGGCTTCAACTGAAAATATATCCTGATTGTAAGGTATCAGCCCTGGTTTAGTGCCTTTTCAGGTTAGATTCTCCTTCAGGAGGTGGATCACCTTAAATTCTAATCAAGGAAAGCAAGGCTAGAAACTCCTTGGAGTGTGACCATGGAGAGTGAGCAAATTCACAACTTCAAGGGGTGAAGCCAAGATGGTAGAGATCAGACAGGAGTCTCTGTAACCTCTTCTAACCTTCCCTCAAACCAGCAGCAGATAGAGCCTCTAGACTGGTTTTGAAGCCAAAGAATCCACAAATATCTGGAATACAACACATTTCTAGAAGAAGATACCCTGGAAGAACTTCAGAACAGGTTTGTTTCAATCGGGCAGGGGGTGATCTGCCAAAACCAGTGTGCAGCATAGGGAGACTGAAGCAGAGGCTGGAGCAGGAGTTGGAATGTTGTGGTTTCCATCCACCTGAGGGTCTTCTGTGGGCTTCTTGGGCTGATATGTCCTATTGTAAGCAGGTGGTTTGGCAGATCTGTCTTTTATGGGGGATAGATTGTGAACCCCTCAACCCCTGAAGAGCACTGGACTTAGCTTCCATTACATAGCACCCTAAAGCAATCAGTCAATCAGCAGAACTGCCCCAGGGAAAATTAAAAGGGCTGTCCTTCCTTTGCCTTGAACAGATATCAAGCCTTAAAAAATGAATAAAAAAACAAAAAGAACTCTCACCATAGACAGCTTTTATGGAGAGACACAAGAGCAGACCTCAAATCCTGAGGTCCCCAAAGGTAAAGCAACTCCTGAAAAAGCCCCAAAGAGAGACATAAACTGGGCCCTATGTCACAAGGATTTCTTCAAAGATTTCATAAAGGATCTTAAAAGAGAGAAGAAATATGGGGAAATGAAATGAGATCATTACAAAAAAAGGAAACATGGAAAAAGAATGAAATGAACAAAAAATGTAATTGGACAATTGCAAAAAGAGTTAAAAAATGTAACTGAAGAAAAGAATACACAAAAATTAGAATGTAACAAATGGAAGTGAATGACTCAATAAAACTTCAAGAATCAGTCAAACAAAAAAAATGGAAAAATAGAAGAAAATATGAAATATCTCTTAGGAAAAAAAACTGTCCTGGAAAATAGTTCTAGAAGAGACACTATAAGGCTTATGGGGCTTCGTGAATGCCATGATGAAAAAAAAAGAGAACCTAGACATCACCTTACAGGAAATTATAAAAGAAAACTGCCCTGATAGCCATTGAAAGAATCCACTGATCACCTCCTGAAAGAAATCCCAAAATTAAAATCCCAAGGAATATCATGTCTAATTTGTACCAAGTAAAAGGTATTGCAAGCAACCAAAAAAAGACAATTTAAACACCGAGGAGCCAAAATTAAAATCACCTAGGACCTAGCAGTTTGCACCTTAAAGGATCAAAGGGTCTAGAATCTGATATTCTGAAAAGCAAAAGAACTAGGATTATAGCCAAGAATAAGATATCCAGCTAAAATGAGCATTACCTTTCAAGAAAGAAGGTGGACATTCAATGATATAGGTGAATTTCATCTATTTCTAATGAAAAGACCGGAACTGAACAAAAAATTTGAGAACTCAAGAGAAACATAAACAGGTAAAAAGGAAGAAAAAACTCGAGAACTATATATTCTGTTATGAATAAACTTAGAGAATGGGGGTATAAATTGATTTTATTATGATAATATAAAAAAAGTAGAAGTAGAAAAGGGATCACACTGGAAGAAGAGGAAAAAGGAGTTAAATAAAGGAAATTACATCACATGAAGAGGCAAAGAAAACTTATTATAATTGAAGGAAAGAACAGAGGAGGATGAGCATTGTGCTAATCTTTTTTTTAATTTTTTTTTAATTAAAGCTTTTTATTTGTATAACATATGTATGGGTAGTTCCCCAGCATTGATCTTTACAAAGCTTTCCATTACAAATTTTACCCCCAGTCCCCTCCCCGCCCCC
>JAJPUD010023070.1:0-20502 GCA_023553655.1 Myrmecobius fasciatus | reverse complement strand
GAAGAAGAAGAAGAAGAAGAAGAAGAAGAAGAAGAAGAAGAAGAAGAGGAAGAAGAAAAAGAAAGAAGAAGGTGGCCTACCTGGACCAGATATAAAACTATATTATAAAGTAGTGGTCATCAAAACAATTTGGTACTAAGAAACAGAGCAGTTGATGAGTGGAATAGGTTAGATTCCCAGGACAAAATAGACAATGACTATACCAGTTTAGTAATTGACAAACCCAAAGACCCCAGCTTTTGGGATAAGAATTCACTATTTGACAAAAATTGCTGGGAAAATTGGAAGCTAGTATGGCAGAAACTAGGCATTGACCAACATCTCACCTAATACCATATACCAAGATAAGATTGAAATGGGTTCATGATCTAGACATAAAGAATGATATTATAAATAAATTAGAAAAACACAGGATAGTTTACCTCTCAGATCTATGGAGGAGGAAGGAATTTGTGACCAAAGAAGAACTAGTGATCATTATTAATAATAAAATTAATAGTTTTGATTATATCAAGTTAAAAAGTTTTTATACAAATAAAACTAATACAGACAATATTAGAATGGAAGCCATAAACTGGGGAAATATTTTTACATTCAAAGGTTCTGATAAAGACCTCATTTATAAATTTATATAGAAAATTAATTCAAATTTATAAGAATTCAATCCATTCTCCAATTGATAAATGGTCAAAGGATATGAACAGACAATTTTCAGATGAAGAAATTGAAACTATTTCTAGTCACATGAAAAAGTGCTCCAAATCACTATGGATCAGAGAATTGCAAATTAAGACAATTCTGAGGTACCACTACACACCTGTCAGATTGGCTAAAATGACAGGAAAAGATAATGATGAATGCTGGAGGGGATGTGAGAAAGGTGGGTCATTAATACATTGTTGGTGGAACTGTGAACGGATCCAACCATTCTGGAGAGCAATTTGGAGCTATACTCAAAAAGTTATCAAACTGTGCATACCATTTGACCCAGCGGTGTTTCTACTGGGCTTGTATCCCAAAGAGATCCTAAAGGAAGGAAAGGAAATAAAACTTCATATTTGAAGGACCTAATATAAAAATAGGTACTTTAATAATTGATTATCATTTGCCTGAAAGCAATAACTAATAGTTCCCATCAGAATCCACAGCAAGTGCCTGGGAATATGGAATAGAGAATGTTGCCCTGCCTATGTCTAATTGTGAAACTTGAACCTACATTAGCCAGGATTTTATCTTAGTCAAGTTAGATCTTTTGGTATTATATATTCTGAGTGAACAGTGTTATCAACATGTTGCTATTTTCCTATTGTCTACATAACCTTTTTCTCTATTGTCTTGTACTGAGTTCTCTTTGACGTTAAAGAGAGTTCCTCAGTCGTGGAAGAAACATTGTTAGGTGAAGAGGCTTTGATTTGAAGGCTTTCCTTTGGAGTGCATATTTTACCGCCTAATCTATTACAGACCTTACACTTGACTAAAGCATACAGGATTTGTGTTGCTCTATAGCTAACTGCTTCACTAGGATTATCCATTTTATAACACTGCCAAAAGCATTTTGGAGATTCAGTAACAGCAGTGCAGTCAATCTACTAATTTAAAATGATAAATATTTCTCTGAAAGAGGCTACATTATGGAAAGTTCACAGGATATAAAGGGAACTATTACAAAGTTGCATCTCCATCTTTGTTTCCAAAGCATGCAATTGAATTTTCCCATTATGGGCAGGTACTACCTGGACTTATGCTAGAAATTCAAAATATCACAAAGGATCAGGAATAGATTATTACAGAGGCATCAGTCTTCTGATATGCTGATGACACATTTGCAAACTGAGGAATCCAACTGAAGAAATAATAGTGTTCAGTGGATATGCTAACATTGAAGAGGCTAGAGATTTCCTCATTATCTCCTTACCACCTAATTACTAACTGGAAAAAAAAAACTAACAAAAAATATATTCTCCCATTTCACATACCTGGTTTGTTTGTTTGTTTGTTTTGTAGTCTATAAGCTCAAATAAATCCAGATAGCCATCAAGAAAAGTAGTCTTTTTTTTTTGTTATTGACTTAGATATATGAGTTTCTTTGCTTTAAAAATGGATGATTTCAACAGCATAGACTCTGTATTTGGAATGAAGCTGCAAAGTCTTGATTATGTTATGCCCTGGTGTTTTGCTTCCTGAATACTTTTCCTGCTGAGATCTGCTGTATTCACTTAATCACTAACCCACTCTGGATTTCTGATGCAGCTCATGGCTACTACTTGCTGAGGTACTACTTACTCATTGCTTCAGTTGATAGGTATCTCCATGCTGCCCAAGCTCATCTGTTCCACCTTGTACTGAGTCCACCATTTCTCCTTTTTTCTTGTGGCTGGCCTTCAATTCCCTGAAATGTTGGGTTATTTCTCTTAAACTACCTGCTTTTGATGGTCCCCATTCCCATCCTGTCCCCTCCATATTCATTTTGTACTAAAGCTCTAATGGTATGTTTTTTTTCTGTGTGACATTTCTCCCTTCAAAACCTTTCATTAAGAGATCTATGAGCAGGGGCAGCTAGATGGTTCAGTCGAGAGAGAACTGGCCCTGAAATAAGGAGAACCTGAGTATAAATCCAGCCTCAGACACTAAATAGTTCCTAGCTGTGTGACAAGTCACTTAATCCCAATGGCCTCAGGGAAAAAAATGATGTATGAGTGTTGGTAAGAGATGCCAAAGGCCAAAAATCTACTTTTTTAGGAGCTCTATTTCTGCCTTAAGTCAAATGATATCCAAGGGGTATTGAAGAATTTCAGATGCAACACACTGGCAACCTCATCATGAGAGAGGTTACTTTGACTACTGTACAAATACCACTTTTGCTGAAATTCAGGGGCCAACAATTTGACAGTGCTATATGATTATCAAGAAGTCTCCATACAGATGTACCCTTTCCTCTATTTTGGGGAGATAGTCTTTGTGAGCTCATATCCATTTGTTGTTTTCATTTTTTCCTTTTCTCAAATTTCCTTCATCTTTGTCTTCTTAGGCAAACTAATGCCTTATTTAATCAACATTGTTATTTTTCATATAGATGGGTAATTTGTTTAACATATAATGAAGTATATGAGCATTTTAAATTAATAAAGAACATATGCATATTTTAAAATTCATCAGTTTTGATTTCTAAAATGATAAATGTTAAATAATATAATCCACATAAATAGAACTACTTCAGGATCTTCAATAATTTTAAGAATATAAAGGGATTCTGAGTCCAAAAATGCTGAGAATTGCTTAATTAGATAATGCTTTCTAAATATGAAATTCTGTGTTTCTTTAACTTGTGCTAAATGAATGTCCCTTTTTGATGGCTTTTTTTCTTGCTAAAGTCTTTATAATGAAGGAATATAATTTAGAATTTTTGAATACTATAACTGAAGGAAATCTACTCCCAAATTTTAGCAAGGACAAATCCACTCTCTACTTTCCCAGATTACCTGCTTAAATGATTCTGATTATATGGGACTCAGTATCTCAGAAGACAATCTGTTCCATTTTCAAATTAATTTAAGCAGCTCTTCCCATTGATCACTTCCCCTTATCTATTTCAAGAAGAAGAATATCTTTCCAGCTACTGGGAATTAAAAGATAGTAATTAAATCCAAATATTTGTGATTATGTGAAAGTGTAAGAAAAAGGAAATGTGTAAGAGGGATGGGATAGGGGGAAACAATTCCAATTTTAAGAAGTGACTATTATGATGATTAAAAAAATTTGTAGCCAATCTGTCTAAAATAATTTATTAGGTTCAATGTGGTATCATTTTCAAAAATCTTAAGATGCTGACTATGGATAGAAGTCTCAGCAACTTAAATGAATAGTCAAAGTGAAATATCACAAAGATGATAACAAGTTAGAAAAGATACTGGAAATTTTGTCAACTGTAATTACATTTTCACTTTAAAAGTAACTGACAGTGGGAGAGATACTTTTAAAGAAAATTTGTGTTAATAAAAATACTTAATCATTGCTTTAAAATAACAAAGGAAAATTATGAAGAGAAGAAAGTTTTATGATTCAGTAATTTAGGTATTTTCCCATGTTTAGAAATTTTTCACTTAAAAGAATAGGTTTTGACAGTTATCATGTATACATATATCTAATCTATATATTTACATGTGTGTGCATGTGTGTAAAATGCATGTATGTATAATCTTCTGAAGAAAATTTCTGGAAGTAGCCTTTTCTCATTTAGAATCTGGATTTTCTTTAAACTGGTGTAAAAGTAAGCACAAAGTTAGAAGGTTTTGATATTAGGCTTTCAGTTCAGATCTAAAAAACCTTAATGATTGTTTTCACTTTTTTAAAGATGCGAATATCCTTATTTCAATATCAATATTATTGTTTAGCTTTGTATCATTATTGGGCCTTTGAAATTTATACTTTGTTTTTGTAGCATGATACATACAAGAAATTCCAAGTTCAACATACATTAATTCCCAAAGTGTTGCAAAAATATTTTTATACTCTTCCTCTTCCAGTTCACCCTTTATTGTTCAACTTGAGATATTTTCTCTTCTATTGTAAATCGTAACAATTTTCTGACCTCTCTAATACATATGATAAATTTACTTGTTTGTTTGTTTTCCTTTGAAGAAGGACTAAGTGTTCACTTAGGAAACATCTTCTATCTTATTTTAGGAATTAGAGCTGAACTATTGCCTTGAAATGATAGTACTAAAAAATAGTTTTAAAGTGATACCTTTTCAAATAGAAGAGCAAAACTGTTTCTGTGCTTGGAATCTTTCTTAGATATTGCACCCTATATTCAAATAAAACTCTATTTGAATAACCCAAACAGCTTTCTCATTTATGGAGGAGCAAGTCCAAGATTCTTCTTTACACTCCTCATGGCACATACAGCATCAGTGACTAAAGTCAAACAAGAAATTAATATCTTCCTTGTTATCATTGTTCTGAAAGAAATATTCAATAAATTCAGTAAATAAGCATATATTTAATATCTAGTATTATTACTATTCAGTACTCTGTCTATCTTATCTATTATTTATTTTTATTCTAAGCACTGATATCTTCTAGAGTCCAAGCTGGTTTTTAAATTTTCTTTTGGTTCTTTCTATTCATATAAGTAAAATACAGAATCATAGGGGGAAACAACTTTAAGTTTATTTTAGACTAATCCTATAAAGTATACATTTTGCACGATTCAGGTACTGTTGGGTATTAGTGTTTTCACTTCCATAAATAAACTAGTAAAATAAACTGGCTAAGAAACTCTTCTTATGTAGTTTAGTTCAAGAGTGCAACATGAATTTTCTCATCTAAAATAATTGGGGGAGAAAAATGGAAAATAATGAGGCCCTGTGGTATATTCCAGAAGCCATAAGATAGAAAAAAAAGATATTTTGGGCAAGAAATAATGGATTTCATTCTTGGGATATAGTCTACACTTGGGCACAGATACACTTGAATGTGTCTTCTCATAAGGAAGCCTCTTAACTGATAAAATGAAAGCCTGGAAATTTCAGAAATTTAAATGCAAGCAGTCAAAAATACAGTTTCTCTTTCTATATTTCCAAAATGTCAACTCAATCAGAAGATTAACAGTTAAGTTTTTGCCTCATTATTTACTATCATAAGGACTCGGAATGGATATATTGACTAGAACAATGGTTCCCAAAGTCACTGAGGCTTAACCCCAAGAATATGTAATAAACTTATAAAAGACTGAGTAAATGGGTAGAATCCTACCTCAATTGTTCAATGTCATACTTGTCCTTCATCTTTAGCTACCCTAAAGCCACAAATCCTACTCTCTCACAAAGATGTGCAAACGTTTTTACCTTCTGATCTCGAAAACAACTTTCCAAAGGCATTATAATATTACCCCAATTTTATCAGATCACATGTGCCATTTGGAAAATCATTCATCCCCCATAGCAGAGCAATAGGATAAGTTTATATGAGCTTGCAGATAATATTGGCTTCAGTCACCAGGACCTGGGATCAGTTTTTGCTTCTGGCATATACTAGCTGTATGACTCTGGACTAGTCACTTAACATTTCAGTGTTTGAGGCAAATAATAATAGAATTCTCTAAACACATATGCGTGGATATACAAAATTTATATTTATGTGTATGTATATATCCACATGCATGTGTGGGTGTTTGTGTGTGTAATTTAGTCAAACTGTATATAAATAAAAATCTGAGGTCTATTCTGAAGCCATTCTCTTGTTAAAGCTACTTATAGTACTACTAAGGAAACTATAAAAATCTCAGGAAAATGATCATAGTGAAAAGGAGATGTAAATATTGGGAAATGAAGAGAAATACCCTTGAGGAGGTGCTTTCTCCTCTTTTAACAACCATTGCTTCTATTTTTCCTCTTCATAGATGTCAAGGCCCATGTTTAGGGAAGGCAGATTTGCTCCAGGACTTCACCATATCATTTTTCTCAAATTCTATTGATTGGAGCTGGATCTAGAAGATCCCATGCTTTCTCACCTGGATCCCTATGAAGGAGGATTGGATGTTGTTATTTCTAATTCTCTCTATGTGTGGTCTTTGTACTCAAAATTTGATTATGGATCCTATTTTATGAACCTATAGGTCATGGACAGATGGTGCAATATTGTCATTCTCAAAATTATCTAAGTGATCAAGTTAATGGTATTAGGGATAACTAGGCAGCATTCTTTCTATCATAATTTATGATGATTTCAGAAGCAAAGCCTACATTTAAAAATAATACATTCTTAGTTATCTACCCTAACACAGAAGAAAAGCGGAGATGAGGGTATTACAAATGTTTATTTATAATAGAAATGTGTTTTTGTACTAAAGTTTGAATGTGGGTGTGTATCAGATATTCTGGGAATTCACTAAAAACAATACAATGAAGCTAAGGTGTGAAGGACAAACTCAGGAAAAAGTATTTTATCTTATTTAACTATCCTATACTGTTTCTCAACTCTTCTCTATAATTCTATTACAAAATGAGAATGAAGAATGTTGATAAGCTTATTCTTGGCTTGTTTATTTGTTATGTTTTTCCAAGATCAAAAGTGAAAATAAAATGTCAATAAGAACTAGAGTAAATTGAGATATATCAGAAATGTTCTAACCTAGAATTGTTAACTATCATTAGCAAGGGTCTAAAATTTTGATAAAAGTAATATTTAAAAAGAGTAGGGTTTTTTTTTTTAATGATATTTCTCATGAGAAAGTTTAACTTGGAAAATTTTCTAAATAATATAGATCATTTTATGTGCAGATATGTGGCTATTATATATATATATATATATATACTTATATACATTTGTGTATGTGTATATATATGCATATATACATTTATATATGTATATAAAATAGTTTGTTAGAGAAAAGAATGTCAGTATTTACATTCTTTACCTTATTTAAGTCTTCTTATTCATTCCAAAAACAACCACCCTAAGGTATTTTAAAGTGATTTGTAAACGCTCAATACTTTCTGATTTTTTTAACTGTGTATTCCATTGCAAAATTAAAAACATAACAGTTAAGGAAAGGAAATCTTATAAAAGAACATGAAAAGTGGGTTCCCTGGAACAACTAAAAACAAAATCAGAATCAGTGAAAAATCAGAAAATCTAGTTCAGTGAGACAGATCCAGAGAGAAAAAGAAATTCAGACATAGAGTGAGACAGAGAAACTGAGGCAGAAATATAGGGAGACAGAGACACAGAGATACAGAGAACTAGAGAAAATGAGTCAGAGAAAAGTACTTGTCAATTTACCTGCACTTTCTCAATTGTTGTCAGAATCCATAAAGAAAACTCTAAAAAGAAATGATTTTGTTTTTAGGGGGAGGAGGAGTACTCACACTGTCTCATATAGCAAATTCAAAAATCTTGAGCTTTTTAGAAAATAGACTAAAGTGTTGATATGGAGATGACTGTTTTCAGTGTATGTTATCAGAGGGAGAAGTGATGGATTGTTTGATAAATAAGGGCAAAAGCACTATATGTGATTGTTATGGTTAATGACAGTTTTTTTTTCTCTTTTTAAGAAAATTGTCCCACAAAATACAAAACGACACTGAAGAATTTGAAATGTTTTCTTATCTTTAAAGGCAGCAATTTATACTTTGCCAAGTTAGAATAGACAGTATACAATAGAAGTTGATTCTTGAATTATTTTGAATTTTGCTATGATTTTAAGTTATAGTGTCTCCTTTGGCTTACATATCACTGAGAAATCACTGGAAATACCTCTGAACTATTTAAATACATAAACTGCAACTTAATAGCTCTGGAGAAGAATCCTCTTACTGCAATAACAAACCTCTCCTAACATATTAATTCCTTTAATTTATCATATAAGGGAAAGTCTGAAAGTTCAAACACCTGAAATTTAGATTATTTCCTATTAAAAACAGAAGTATAAAGTTTTGTGTATGTCCCATTTTATTTGTTCAAGATTCAGTCATGTCCATGGCTAAGAGTAGTAAAAACTGCCATGTGATAATCAACAGGAAAAATGAGAACAGATACTATTGGAAGATTTCTCATCCTATCAAACTATTATGCAATGACAACATTTGCCACATCCAAAATAATACTTATGTGTGTATAATGTGAAGGTATTGATAGCTAGAGAGAGAGAGAGACAGAGAGAGAGACACAGAGAGAGGGTGGAAAGAAAGAGAAAAGGGGGAAGGAGATACATATATTCACATATATACGTATACCATATATACATATATTCATATATGCATACATATATACCACATATCTGAAAGAACAAAGAACAAAGCCTTATTTATTTTTCAGACTATCAGGGATAATGAGTTCAAAATGAATAGGACAAAGTTCATCAGAGAGAACAATTTTGAAGAGGCATAAACAAGGGTGTTAGAAGTGGAATACATGTGACAGAGAAAGAAGAAATTTTTTTTTAATTTTATTTTATTTGCAAAACATATGTATGGGTAATTCTTCAACATTAACCCTCACATATCTTTCTGTTACAAATTCCCCCCCCCCAACTCCCCACCCCTAGATGGCAGGATATCCACCACATGTTAATCATGTTAAAATACTTGACAGAATATATGTATACACATTTCCACACTTATTGTTGTGCAAGAAAAATCGTATCTATACGAGACATATCAGATAAAGGGAACACAATGTAAGCAAACATCAATCAAGAGTATGAGAATGTTATGTTGTGGTCCACATTTCACATCCCTTTCTCTGGGTTGTATATGGCTTTCTTCAGTGAACAATTGGAAGTGGTTTGAAACATTTCATTGTTGAAGAGAGCCATGTCCATCAGAATTGATCGCCATATAGTATTGTTGTTGCCGTATATAATGATCTCCTGGTTCTGCTCATTTCACTCAGCACCAGTTCATGCAAATCTCTCCAGGCCTCTCTGAAATTGTCTTGCTGGTCATTTCTTACAGAAGAATAATATTCCATAATGTTCATATACGATAATTGATTCAGCCATTTTCCAATTGAAGGGCATCTATTCAATTTCCAGTTTCTAGCCACTACAAAAAGGGCTGCCACAAACATTCTTTTTTTATTCAAGCTTTTTCTTTGTATAACATATATATGGGTAGTTCCCAACATTGATCTTTACAAAGCTTTCCATTACAAATTTTACCCCCAGTCCCCTCCCCTCCCCTAGACCGCAGGAAGTCCACTACATGTTAATAATGTTGAAATGCTTGAGAAGTTATGCAAGAAAAATCCTATCTACAAGAAAAAAAAAGAATAAGAGAAAGGCAACACAATGCAAGCAAATGTCAATAGAGATCATGAAAATGTTACGTTGTGGTCCATATTTCATTTCCCTCTCTCTGGGTATATATGGTTTTCTTCAGTGAACAATTGGAACTGGTGTGAGACAATTCTTTGTTGCAGATAGTCATGTCCATCAGAACTGATCATCATGTAATATTGTTGTTGCTGTGTATGATGATCTCCTGGTTCTGCTCGTTTCACTCAGCATCAGTTCATGCAAGTCCCTCCAGGCCTCTCTGAAATCGTCCTGCTGGTAGTTTCTTACAGAGCAATAATATTCCATAACATTCATATACCATAATTTACTCAGCCACTCACCAATTGATGGGCATCCCTTCAGTTTCCAGTTTCTAGCCACTACAAAAAGGCTGCCACAAACATTCTTGCATAGGTGGGGCCCATTCCTTCCTTTATGATTTCTTTGGGATATAAGCCCAACAGAAATGCTTCTGGGTTAAAAGGGTATGCACAGTTTGATAACTTTTTGAGCATAGCTCCAAATTGCTCTCCAGAATGGCTGGATCCGTTCACAGCTCCACCAACAATGCATCAGTGTCCCATCCCTCCCACATCCCCTCCAACATTCATCATTAACTTTTCCTGTCATTTTAGCCAATCTGACAGGTGTGTAGTGGTACCTCAGGGTTGTCTTGAATTGCATTTCTCTGATCAATAGTGATTTGGAGCACCTTTTCATATGACTACAAATAGTTTTACTTTCATCCTCTGAAAATTGTCTGTTAATATCTTTTGACCATTTATTGATTGGAGAATGGCTTGAATTCTTATAAATATGAGACGATTCTCTACGTATTTTAGAGATGAGACCTTTATCAGAACTCTTAAATGTAAAGATGATTTCCCAATTTATTGCTCCCCTCCTAATCTTGACTGCATTAATTTTGTTTGTACAAAAACTTTTTAACTTAATATAGTTAAAGTTATTTATCTGGTTTTCAATTAAGAGTTCCACTTCTTCTTCGGACATAAATTTATTCCATCTCCATAGGTCTGAGAGGCAAACTATATTATGTTCCTCTAATTTACTTATAGTATCACTCTTTATATCCAGATCATGAACCCATTTAGATCTTATCTTGGTATGTGGTGTTAGGTGTGGGTCAAGCCCTAATTTCTTCCACACTAGTTTCCAATTTTCCCAGCAGTTGTTGTCAAATAGTGAGAACTTATCCCAGAAGCTGGGGTCTTTGGGTTTATCAAAGACTAAATTGCTATAGTTATTGTCTATTTTGAAAAGAAGAAAAATTAAAGAAAACCTAGCTATGAAACAGATTCCTCAAAATGGAGGGTGGGCCTATTAAGAAGAAAATTATTTCTTCTGAATTAAGGAAAAAACATGATTTTTTTAAGCTATATCCATAAGAATATATATTACAGAAAAGGAAAGAGAAGATAAATACTAGGCAGAAGGTTATTCCCTTCCAAACTCAAACATTTGTTGAACCAGCTTTGGTGTCTAATATATCTGCCATATTTTGGAGACAGGTTTCTGGGAAGTTAAAGAGAAGTTTCAAAAGACAAATCAAATGCTGTATCTACTACTCCCTTTTAGCATTTTATATGGTAATGAATTCTGAAAACAAACTAAAGAGAATTGCTAAGAAACATAGAATCTTGGAACTCTGGGTCATTAAAAACCAAGTACAACTTTATTCTTTGCTTTGTGCTCTTTCAGACTGAAATGTATCTTTTATCTGTATATCCTCCAAAAGACTCTAACTGATAATCAGAAGATATTGTTGTAGATTACTTATTATTCATTGACTAATAATGCAGAACATTCCTAATTCTGACTACATGCTTAGTCCAACTTAGTGATATATTTTAAATTGTTTATAAAACTTTTGGTGAATAGTTTATTACTGGCAATATGCTACATCTTATTTACATTCACTTTAGCTCTCTCTACTGCCCTTAAAGTGACATGCAACTGTTATTCTTCAGAAACTGTGATTTTATGTGATTTGCAGCTATATAACATTCCCAGAAGAATATGTGTTAAAAACATGAGGAGTTCAGAGAAAAATTTTAAGGCTATTAAAAGCACTGGGCATTTTCCCAAATGTAATCAAACCCACTCTTTTCTTCCTAGTTTCCTTTCTGGGTCCATGCTACAATTTATCAGAAATTTCTTTATAAGCTATAAACATACACACACACACACACACACACACACACACACACACAAACACTGAAAGAATAACTCTATACATCTGTACCTTTATATCTATCTGCATGTTATAGTATGGTAAATCCTCCTTTCTTATTCCCTTCCTTCCCTTTTTTCTTTTTTATTTCTCCCTTTTTTTCTTTCCTTCTTTTTCCTTTTTTTCTTTCTCTTTTTTGTTTTTTTTTCTTTTTCCTTGTTTTCTTTTTGTTAATTTTTCAATCTAACCTGTCATTCTATCACTTTACCTCTATATAAATCTTTTCATCATCTCGAGCTCTTAATTTGTCTATCTACCTATCTATCAATATCATTATATTTGAAGTTATGGAGACAGAATCTTATTGAAGAAAATTAAATGCATTTATCATAGTTCCTCCTCCATAGTAAATGCTAAGAAATGCATTCTGATAATCCATTCTTTTCTTCATTCATTGATTCATTCACTTAATAGTGACATTACAAAGATATGTTTGGCTGTACAGAACACTATTGGACTGCCTCTTTTTTTCTTCAACACTTTATCAAAGGTATTTGACATAGGTTTAGATTATTCATTGAGAGGTTTTGGTTAGATGAAAAAAAGGCATATAGATGTATCTTGCTTATATAGAGGTGAAGGACTGAACAAACCAACCACTCAAACTCATTTAAAATAATTAACCAAGGGAGAAGTGAAGCCTAGATGGCAAAGAGGAGACAAATCTTTATGTGAGCTTTCCCTGATATCCCTTAGATGAACACCAAATCAAGCCTCTGGACTGGTTTTGGAGTGGCGTAGCCCATAAATATTTGGAATATAACAAATTTCCAGCAGAAGATATTTTGGAAGAACTTCAGAAAAAAATATGTTTCAATCGGGCAGGGAGGAAGATGGAGCACAAGCACAGTGCAGAAACCCAGGGTAATGTGGGCCCATGAGCCAGAGAATATAATGGGAGTAATCAACAGCAGTGTTGGCTATTCTGTCCTGGTTGCAAGCCATTAGATCAGCAGATTAGCTGTAAAACACAGGACATAAATACAAAAAACAAATAGTGAGCCCCTGAACCCTAGAATAATATGATACCTGGCCATGCCCCCAGCATCAGAGGTTATTCAGCACTGACCCAGCATAGCTACTGTCTCCTTCAGAGGAAGATTGAACAAACTCCCTTTTGCCCTAAAAGCAGATCTCAACCCATTGGAAAAAAATGAGCAAAAAAACAAAAAGCACTTTGATCATAGATAGTTTTTATGGAGAAAAAAATTAGATTTCAAACTCTGAGGATACTGAAATCAGATCATGTCCAGATGAAACCCCAAAGGGTGATAAGGATTGCTCCCCATCTCACAAGGCTTTTTTGGAAGAATTCAAAAAAGGATCTTTAAAAAAAAGCAAAAAAAATGGGGAAAGGAAATGAAAACTTTGGCAGAGGGTTTGGAAAAGTAAACACAGAAATCTGAAGAATACTCCTTAAAATATATTAAATGAAATGGAAAAAGCAAATAACTACTTACAAAAGAGATTTGATGGAATAAAAAAAAATAACAAGATTACACCATACTTTTATGAGGTTAAAAAATGTTTTAATTCATCTATCAACAAATTAAAACTATTGCACAAAATTGAAAAAAAAAAACCTTAATTTGAAAAGAATGAAAATCATTGGGTAAAATGTGATAATTCAATAGAACTGACAAAATGTATTGAAATTAAATGTAGAGGGGGTGGAGTCAAGATGGCTGAGAGAAGACATGTCTTTATCTGAGCTCTTTCTAGTGCCTCAAGCCAACATCAGATAAAACCTCTGAATTGGTTTTGGAGTGACAGAACCACGAATATTTGGATTGTTAACAAATTTCGAGAAGATTCTTTGGAAGAACTTCTGAAAATGTTTGTTTCAATCAGGAAGGTGGAGAAGGTACACAGATGCCATGCAAGGAGCCCAGAGCAGGTAACAAAAGAAACAGGGAGCCAGGGCTTTGAATCGTCCCCAAACTGGGAAATCTACTAGGGAGCTCTTAGGCTATTGTGTCCTGGTTACCAGACAGTGGATTAGTAGATCAGTTGTGAGATATCCAAAGCAAATACAAATGACAAATGAGCCTCTGGACCCAGAAAAATGCAGTACCTGCCCATGCTTACCCAGTACCAGAAGTGAGTCAACAGCACTGCCCCAGGGAACTCAAAGTGGCTTGGTCAGGTCAAAGTGAGAGCCATTTAAGACCACAGCTTTAAAAGACTAATATCTTCTAATGTATCCAAAGCCATCTTCAATTGCTCTGGTTTATATCTGGCCACTGAATCCAAGAAAGAAGAAAGAAAGGAGTTTTACAACTAACCAGTTGCAGTTGGGCCTCCAGTAGGGCAGCTGTATTCACAATGGCTGCTATTTGTCTTTCATTTTCTACTGTAGATAGAGCACTGGATTGGGAGTCAGGAGGATCTATCTGAGTTTAAATATAACATCAGATACCTACTATTTATGTGACCCTAAACAATTCATTTAACCTCTATTTGCCTTAATGCACTGGAGAAGTAAACAGCACACTACTCCACTATCAATACCACAAAAACTTCATATGCGGTCAAAAAGAGTCAGAAATGACTAAACAACTGAGCAATAATCAATAAATCTTACAGAGAAAGGGTAGAAAATTTCAAGAAATCCTGGGTCACATGAAATGAAGAAAGAATAGAGAAACAACAACAACAAAAAAAGTTGAAACACCCTTGTCAAGACATTAAAGTAGGAAGAATTATTCCGAGAATGTAAAGAATGTAAAGATAAATCTATAAGGTAGTTAACAAAAAGGACAAAAAATGAATGGACACACACACACATGCACACACACACATCTATATGTATGTATGTATGTATATATACATATATATACATACAGATGTTAGTGTACTCACATATATGTGTATATAGATATATGCACACATATTAATATATGTATGCATATGGATATATTTATATATATACATATATATGCATGTATATGTGAGAGTCCTTATGTATATTTATGTTAAGACTGAAGATGACAGAAAGACCTATAATAAGTAATATTTCTTGATACTTTCTCAAAATTTAGATTATTTTGTGTTCACTGTTATAATTGTTGTCCCTTTGTGTTTTTTGTGTGTGTGTGTTTGTGTAATTTGCATTTTTCCAATAGAATGAAATGCATCAAAGGCCGGGGAAAATTTATTTTTTGTTTTGCAGAAGCATTAATTCTAATATATTCATTGGAGAGTGATGGAAAAGGAAAAACAATTTTGAAAGAAAAGAAAAAAATAATTTTCAAATAGGTATCTGAAATAGGGCAAGACAGCAAAAATGAAAATATTATAAATAACATTAATATAGAAAGGAAGCTTTAAGCCTATCAATAAATTACAACATGTATCTGTACTCTGATATATTTTTTTTCAGATTCTAATCCGCATATGAATAAAGGACATCATTTAGGATGGTAATAGAAAAGTATTTAGCCATTTTTCAGTTTTGTCTAATTCTGTGTGATCCCATTTTGGGTTTTCTTGTCAAAGTATTGGAATGATTTGCCATTTCCTCAGAAGCTCATTTTACACATGAAGAACTAAGGCAAACAGGATTAAATAATTTTCCCAAGGTCACACAGCTAAGAAGTAGCTGAGGCCAGATGTGTACTCAGGAAAATGACTCCTTCTTGACATAATATACAGCTTTCTATTCACTGCACCACTTAGCTGCTTGAAACATAAAGTCCTAGAGGGCCAGGATTGTCTTCCTTCTATTCCCTAGTACTTAGCACAGTGCCTCACACATAGTGCTAAGTTATTTCAGTCTTATTTGACTATGACTCCATGTGGGTTTTTCTTGGTAAAGTAGTTTCTATATCCTAGGCACTCTGGTATGTGCTAAGGACAAAAAGAAAGTCAATAACAAAATTCCTAACAATGAGGAGTTCACATAACTTTAGGGAGATAATATCTAAAGACTATATGCATAAAATACACACAGAAACATACACAGACACAGGATACTGACGGTAATCTCAGAAGTAAGAAACAAGCAAGTAGGAACAGTGAACCAAGAAGAACAAGAAATGACCTTTTGTAAGTAGGATTGAGATGAAACTTGAAAAGTTTCCCAAGGAATCCCAAGAATTACGTGAAAGGCAAAAGCATTTGTGTTTGTAGGAACAGCCAGAATAAATCCATGGAGTCTGTAGATAAGAGTGTGCCATGTTAAGATCGAGGAGATCGATATTGCTAAAGAACAAAATATATTGAAGGAATGCACATTTAAGAAGACTGGAAAGGTGAGCATGGGACAAATTGTGAAGAGTTTTGAAAACTTAACAAATAAGTTTATAATGCATATACCAAAAGTCCTAGGCTTATTAAAGTTCAAACTATACTAAGATTTTTTGGAAACCCTTTATTTGAAAATGTAGTTAATAGTGAGCCACTGATATTTATTGAGTTTAGGAACAAGGGTATTAGATCATATTGCCTGATTGCCTAACCTATGCTATGGAATGTCATTTTATATAAGGTGTGAGGTATTGATCTAAATCAAATCTCTTCCATTTTGCTGTCCAATTTTCTTAAAAATTTTATCAAATAGTAGAGTATAGGCATGTTTGCTTCCATATGTTGTGGATCCATTCTCTTCAACTGATTGCACTTTATATATTTTAACTATTGGCAAAAATTGTTGTAAATAATTACTACTTTGTAGTATATAGTTTGAAATCTAGAACAACTAGCCTCTCTTTGTTCATATTTCTTTTCCATTATTTCAACTGAGATTCTTTATTTCTGCTCTATAGGAAATTCCTTATTATTTTTCCAGATCTCTAAAGCAATCCTTGAGCAATTTTAATGGTATGAAATTAAATCAATTGTTCAATTGATCCATAAACAATAAGTTTCAATTATTTAGGCCTCTACATTTTTGTAATCTGTTGTTTGAAGCTGTATTCAGCCTATTTTTGTTTGTTTCATTGAAACTAGACTCCCAAGTACTTTGTATATTCTATGGTAATTTAAAATGTAATTTATCTTTCTATCTTTTATTACTTGTTTTATTGCTAATAGAATAAAATGATGATTTATATGGATGTAACTTATATCCTTACATTCTGCTGAGGCAATTATTTATTTCAGCTAATTTTAGTTTATTGTTTTGGACTATTGTGTCGTTTGCACAAAAAGTGACAATTTCTTATTCACCCAATGTTTTTTTCCTTCAGATCTTTTTTATTGTCATATTGCTATAATCCAGCATTTCTTGTACTCTGTCAAATAGAAGTGCTGATAGTAGACATATTAATTTCTCTCATAGGATTTTACTTTAACTCTATTATGTAGAAGTACAATAACTGGAAACAGGACACATTTTGAAGAAAAAAACTGCTGGGAAAATTAAATCACAGTATGCAAGAAATTAGAGGTAGACCACACCTCACACATTATACAAAGATAGATGTAAAGTGGGTAAGATAGAGACCAAAGATTATATCATAAATAAATAAGATAAATATGGAAAAGATATCAATCAAAAGATAGGAGAAAAGTTTACAAGCAAAAGATAAATATTACCAAAATAATAGGGATAATTTTGATTATATTACACTTTAAAAGTTTTTGCACAAATTCAATAAAACCAAGATTAAACAGGAAACAATTGGGGGAAAGGTATTACAGCCAGTTTCTCTGGAAAAAGCTTCAAGATATATAAGGAACTGTTTAAAATTTTTAAGAATGAGCTATCTAGGTGACAAGTGGATAGAGCACCAGCCCTGAAGTCAGGAGAACCTGAATTCAAATCTGACTTCAGATACTTAACACGTCCTAGCTGTGTGACCCTGGCCAAGTCACTTAATCCCAATTGCCCCCGCAAAATAAATAAATAAATATTTTAAGAATAAGATACATTCTTAAGTTCATAGATTATCTGAGCATTTTTACAAGAAGTTTTCAGAATAAAAAAGCCAAGTTAATTATAGCCATATTTTTAAAAATGCTCCAAATCATTACTAATTGCAGAAATTTAACTTTAAGTGGTTCTGAGATTTCATCTAACATAAATTTGAGTGGAAATAATGACACAAAAAAAGAAAATGTTGGGAAGAGTTTTTTGAAAGAAAATACATTGATCTATTTTTGATTGATCCCTAAATGGTTTTAGCAATTTTGGAAGGTTATTTAGAATTATACACAAAGAAGTATCTAAATAGTGTGTACTCTGACCCAGCTTTTTTACTGCTACAACTATACATGAAAGATTAATAGGACAGATAAAAATATCTTTTTACTTATCACAAAATGGGTCTATAGTTGAAGGTAACTGAATCTCATGATCATGATCTTCAATGTTTTCTTTTCCTTTTTATTATTTTCTTTTTTCCTGGATAAACAAGTACATTAATTTTTTAATCCACACTTTTTAATAGAATAATGTTGGGAGAAAAAAGTCAGAGAGAGAGAGAAAAACGTAACAAAAAAGAGAAGAAAAAGAAAAAATATTGAACATAGCATGTGTTGATTTACATTCAGTCTCCATAGTTCTCTCTCTGGATGCAAATGGCATTTTCTATCCAAAGTTTATTGGAATTATCTTGGATCATTGAACTTGTTGAGAAAATTCAAGTCTTTTGTAATTGATTATTGCACAATCTTGCTGTTACTATATATAATGCATTCCTAATTCTACTTGTTTCTCTCAGCATCAGTTCAAGTAAATCTTTCCTGACCTTTCTAAAATTAACTTGTTCATTATTTTTATAGAACAATAATATTCCATTACTTTCAAATACCACAACTTATTCAGTCATTCCCCAAATGATGGGCTTCTACTAATTTTCTAATTCTTTGCCACTGAAAAAAAGCTGCTACAATCATTCTTGCATATGCGTGTTCTTTTCAATCTTTCTTAATTTCCTTGAGAAACAGATCCAGCTGTACCCCTGATGGATCAAAACGTATGCACAATTTTATAGCCCTTTTGGGCATCGTTTCAAATTGTTCCCTAGAATGGTCGAATGATTTCAAAACTCCATTAACTGTGCTTTAGTGTCTCAGATTTCCCACATCCCCTCCAACATTTATCATTATCCTTTCCTGTCATCTTAGCCAATCTGAGAGGTGTGAGCTGGTACCTCAGAGTTGTTTTAATATGCACTTCTCAGATCAATAGTGATTAAGAGCATTTTTATGTAACTATAGATTGCTTTAATTTTTGAAAATTATCTGTTCATATCCTTTGATCATTTATGAATTGGGGAAAACATCAACTTATTGATTTTCAGCTATCCTAAGCAATAAATTGATTTTCTATTGCTAGGAGTTTTCATTTTCTTATATCTATGTTAATTTGTGTGCATATAAATATTATTTGCACACAATTAATTCATGTGTTGTCTTCATTAAATTATAATTTCTTTGAGAACAGACTATCTTGATTAATTTTATATATTGATGGTTTTGCAGTCTTCAGTACAGATTATATGTTCAATAAATACTTGATTTATGTGGAAAAAAAACAGGAGAATGACACAACTGATGGAGTCAAGGATGATTATAACCTGACTCACTGAATATGGTAGTTTACTCATATCAATGAAGTCACATTCACTCAATCACACAGGTGTAAGAGGAAGTTGCATTAAATACACTGAAAAAATTATAGAAGGTTCCTTTCTTAGATTTTTGGGAACCAAGGGGCAAAATTCATTCAGAAATCATACAGAGAACATCTTTTGCTTTTGAGCTTTTTTTTTTCCCTTCAGACAAAAGTATAAACAATAAGGTATTCTACTTCAAAATACATATAGAGAAAACTGGCTGAGCATGCCTCAACTTCCTGTGGAGAGTTAATTTGAATGTGAAACAATTCTTGCACAAAAAAATGAAGCTACTGAACAAGCTTTAGCAGTCAATTGGAATGCAATATAGCAGTTTATCAACCAGTGTCTTCTGTGCACACTAATACTGTGGTAAAATGCCATTTTAATGAAAATTTCCAAGCTTTTGTCTGACCTCATGTGAGCAGATTAAAATTGCTTGGCATTTTGATTAAAATATGTTTTTAAGGTTTTGAGACGTATTTGCCATTTTCTTTTCCTAACATTCCAAACAGTGAGAGAGATGGAAAGGATATGAGAATATTAAAGTTTGCCTAAGTATATGTGCTCAGTGACTGAATTGTTCTTGAATGATTTTGACCATAGCCTTTAGGTGAGCAAATGAATAGCAAATAGAACAATCAATACTTTTTTGGTTCTTTGCCAATTACTCTGCCCTGAAGGCTGTCCATGGCTAATCAGTTTGACATGAAGTTACTGTTATAATAATTCAAGAATAATTCTTCTTGGGGCAGAAAGAATAATAACTGAGCAGTAAGGAGATTGTGGTTCCCCTCTGAAAGCTTCTGTGACTTAGGGAAGGCTGTGTCTACCCAAACAATGATTCTTTAATTATTCTAAGCTACCATTTAAACAAACAAAGTTTGAGTATTGACTAGTTTTTTGTTTGG